>APFE030057242.1:5392-110518 GCA_000404065.3 Pinus taeda
GGTACATGGGGAAATGTGAAATGTAATTACATGGAGAGGACCATGTCTTCTCTTTAATAAATGTGAGGGTACATTGGGTAATGTGAAATGAATTCATACATTTTGAATTAATGGAAGGAGACCAAATTCTACCCAATATTCAATTTGAGAAGGTAAGTGGAGAATTTAAATAATGGAATCATGAATTTATATTAGACCTATATTTCTGAATATTTTTAGATAATGTAAACATTAACAAAATTTGTAGGATAAGATTTAAGTGGGGCATTACAATTGTGGACAGTAGAGTCAACCGCTCTTTCGGACTTGGTTTCGAACAACGATAATTCAAATTTCTCATCAAACTCTAGCTCTTCAATATACTAAAAAATGTTCGGGCATGAATGGGATTTGAGCACGGGCGATATAGAGCTTTCTTGACGACGAAATCTTGAAATCAAATTGAGATTTTCGTAGATGTGCGGAGGGTCGGGATCTAGATTAGCTCTGGTGTATCTTCGAGAAGCCAACGTGCTATTGAGAAAAATCAAAGGACACTATCTACTTTACTCAGCCTATAAAATCCTAAACTCATCATTCGGCAGCTTAGAATTATTAAGAAGCAAGGGGATTGATTTGTTCCCCAGTGGAGTCGCCACTATGTTATCACCTAAATCCGCCTTAGGCTAAAAGAAGGCAAAATTCAGGGTAACCACAAACCATGCTTAGTCTGGTAGCTAGCCCTACCAGAACAGGAGAGGGCTCTCTTCGAGTCACACCCAATGAATAGATAAACGAAAAGGCCTGAGATGACTTATAGTGAACTATTTATCTTAGGATAGTAAGAAAATATGAATACAAGGAGTGATTTTTATGAATGACTATGTTTCTGGGATGGTATGGGACCAATGGACCTCAATGAACAGAGAACTTAATACAAAGGCACGGATTACATCTTGAGGCAAGATAGGCAGAAAGCCTAGCAATTTAATTTAAAATAGTGCAGAATGGAGAGATTGATTAAGAAGGTGAAAAGGGCATGGAAAACATGAATCCTTTTCAATAGAAGAATGAACACTGAACATGAAATTTTCCCACAGGCAGAGCAATAAAATTGAATTCTACCTTAGCTAACTCAGAAAATTTCACTAGAAATGAATATGAAATGAGTTATGAAACATAACAAGATACATATGAAACATAAGAGACACATTTTCTACACTCACAACCACATGAATCTCATGAAACAGAGCCACTGCCTTTCATTAATCCTCTGTAAAAAATATACAATGCAGAAACAGAGTTTCTTTCCCACAGTCTCCCAGAAGTTACAAGCCAACCAACTCTTTGCAAATGGTTTGCATACAATATATAGAATGTGCATGAAGAGATAGAATGCCCAAGGGTTGGGGAGTTAATCAAATCATCACAAAATGAAGGTGGAGAGCCAAACATCAGCTACAGGTGCAGTGCCACAAACATGACAAATGGCTTGGGTGGCCCTTTGCCTTCCTTTGCCACTTGGATAACTGGCCATCTGGAGTGAAAATACCTTTAAAACTGCCTTAGGTGCCAAAAAACGGAAGTGCATATGAGTGGGCCCACTTACAAAAACTAAGGAAGCGAAATTTCGCGAAACAGAGGCATTCTAAGCCTTTTTTCCTATATGCGTCGCGCCCTTTTCTGTATGCATCGCGCCACTTTGAGGCCAGTTTTGAGGCACTTTCTGGAGTCCAAAATGTGCCCAAGTGTGCTCGTTGGAAAGCCTGTCCTGTCTACTTTACAACCCAAGTGGAATTTTTAAATTTGGAGCTCATTTGCCCCTCCAAATATTCATTCTCCCAAGACTGCTTCCTGTGTGTCAAAATAGGGGCAGGTAGGCCATTTTTGGGTGTTTTTGACCTCCTGGAGACTCAAATCATGCCCAAATTTCTTTCTCTGAGTGCCAGTAGTCGTGATTTTTCATGCTGAATCCAAAAATGCAAACCATTCCTCATTTGGAGCTCCCAATCCTACGCGTCGCGCTGGTGGCGCGGCGCGTATAGAGAAAAAACCTATGTTTGTGCCAAAAAATTACCATGCGACCAAAATTTTCCCAAATTCCTTGAAATTTGGGCTGGAGGTTCCCTAAGAAGCACTATCTTGGGCCACATAAGTGTTAGCCAAGATTCGAAGCCGATCTTGCTCTTTTGCCTCTTTTGTTGCTCTGCTCAGTTTGGCCTTCAAGCTCCTTATTCGGGCCTTTGCACACATGTTCTGTGCCCTATAATGACAAGCCATCCTCCTCAATATGGTTTTGTCCCTGTTTTCCTTCTCTAGCAGTTTCTCCAAGTGTAGATTGACCCGATCTAACCAAGACTCATGGTCGTTGTTGATGTCTTGCTCCAAGGTAGTGAGCTCGATCCTCTTCTGCTGGGCACCTTGTCGATTTTCACGGATGCTTTGCAACTCCATGATCATCTATTGGTCCTCAAGCTATTTGTTTCTCTACTCCAGATACTTGATGACCCATCTAGCCCTCTCCATATTGAGTATCAAGTCTTGTATCTCCGAGTTCTACTCTTGAATGGTCACCCTAAGTTTGGCATTTTCTGCCTCTGCCTCTTCATCCTGAATGAGGATGACATTGGTCTCTTGTACACCTGATGGCCCCTCATCATGCACGAGCTTCTTTCCCTTGTCCAATACCTGTGTAGTCGATGCCGGAAGCGAGGCCCCTTCCACCCTGCCTGGAGATAACACTCGCTTTGCTTCTACAAACAAGTGCCTACTGTCTCTCTGATATGTAATGAAAACTGGCATGGTAGTGGTCTCGTGATGCTCATGCTGATAAGAAGGACCACCCAACTCCTACTTTGGCTCTGATAGTACCTGTGATGTGCTAAAGAAGTCACAGGAGATGAAGTCCTCCCAAGCAATGCCCTACAATCCCAACTAGTGATCTACCAAAATCCAGATAAGAGCAAAGTGATACACACTGTTAAGCTACTGCTGAGGGGTCTCATGCAGCATGAAGGTGTTCATCCTCTCTATATTCCTGCATATGAAAAACGGGAGGTTCATCATCCTCACCTTGGTAAAGTGCATGAGCAAGCGGATGTGATAGGCATACAATCGAGAGAACCTCCCATCACAGCTGAAGTATTTCATGATCAATCTGATGAGCGGAGCATACTCATCTTTCAAGTATCTGAAAGGAAAGGCTCTTGTGAGCTCATTCAAGAATCTAGCTTTGATGTAAGGCTCATAGTGTTGCCTTTCCACCTTATTCTTCTTATGCCACTGTTCTCCAACATTTAGTATACCTGTTGCCACTGATATAGCTTCAGGTGTCGATGTGAAAGTGACCCCGGCCAAGGTAGACTGACCTCCATGTAGATGAAGCACAAACAAATGGGCTAACTCATGATGGACTCTGACATTTGCCACCCTTTGACAGAATTCAAAACATGATAGGTACTGGAAGCATGACATGCAAGAGGGCATGCTTGTAACTCGGTGAGGGTAGCAGGTTCGTCCCTGACATGTTTGCCACTCTTGTGGTGTCTCCTAGGAGCCTGCTCTTCTGAGTACGAGTCACTATGTGTCTCCCTCTCATACTCAAACGAATGCTGTGATGACATGACTGCAATGTGGACTATGATTAGGCTGCCCTTTTGATGATGGTGTGAGGTTGGGTGCCTTTGTAATATTTGTTACCAAGGGGAACAATGAAACATGGATTGTTAGGAAGGGAGTGATGAAATGGGAAAATGGTTTATAGGGAGAAATTTGTTATGGATATGGGAGGAGTTTGGGTATTTTGATGGGGTATGGTTTGGGGTTTTAATTGAGCAATAGGAGGAGGGGAAAGGGAATATGAGTTTGGTAGTGTTAGGGTAGTGATAATAGGAAAAAATTACATAGGGGAATAAGGGACATGGGTAGGGTAGGAAAAATAAGCCTTGGCAGCAACAACATTGTTACACAAACCTAGCAAAATGGTTTTTCTTTGGTGTATTCTTGTGTTTGCTTTATGAAATGTTTTTGCATTCAATCACCGGCAATAACCCACCATATCTTCATCAAATTTGATGCACAAGTGAGTTTGAGAGCCTACCTTGCAATTAGAGGAGCTTCACAAAAGATTTGAGGGAGTTTTGGCACGTTTTGGGCGCTTTGTCTCTGTGCGCCGTGCGCAAAACCCAGTGCACCATGCCCTGGGTATGCGCTGCGCTAGCTATAAGTTTGAACTATGGGCGGGTGCTGTGTGCACCGCGCCCTGCCTGTGTGCGCCGCGCCCCTGTAATCACCTCCAAACTGCTCCAAACCACGCAATTTCTTGCTCCACGACCTTGCAACGTTTTTCCTATGCCTTGATTGTGCAATGAGTTTGATTTGTGATGAAAACTTGTGTATAAGGCTTGGAGGTGATGGGTTACATTTTTGCCTCTTCAAAAACCCATTTTTCCAATGTTATGTTTTGGCACTTTTTCACTGACTTTAAAACACACTGATTTTCACTTTCCCTTTGAAATTTTAGCTCAAATGATGAAATTTTCGGCACTCTTTGTAGGGATTGCATGACAGGACGTTTGGCCACGGAAACCATGACTGCATCTGAAAAAATCAACTAGTGACTTTTTTGCAAATTTTGTCATAAATGACAGTGTTTGAATTTTCTTCAAAACAAAGTTTTGAAGAAGAGTCGGAGTCTATCCGCATGATGATGAAGCTCTCTGAACCATAACTATGTAAGGGCCTCACTCTGGCCTGCATGGCTTTACTGGACATGTTCAAAGACCAAATTGATGAATTCCTAGACCTAGACCAAAAAATGACCTTTGTCCTTTAACGGACCAGACCTTGACTGTCATGGACTTTAATGATGATTAACAACAGACCTAAGCCAATAGGAGCCATACATGAGGGGGAATGACTATCATGACCTTCTCCGTCAGATTATGGCATGCCCCTAGCGGAATGCAACTGGGAGAATGGAGCGGAACACCTAAACATGAAATGCATAAAGAGTTTTGATCTCTGACGGAGGACTAACCAGACCGACTCTAACAATTTCCACATCATATTCCAGCAAGGTTGCAATCCACTTGCCTCTTCTTCCTTCCGGATCGGTCTGCACTAAAACATCTTTTACAGCAACGTTAGGAACATAGGCCAGAATGTGAGAATGTAGAATATACACCCAGAAATCTTTCAATGCCTTCACAAGTGCAAGGGCTTGCTTCTCAATGATGTTATACTTTAAAGATGTGTGTCTTATAGCTCTGCTGAAAAATGCAATGGGTATTTCATGATCATCTCTCTTCTGCAATAATACCACTACCATAGTATGCTCTGAAGCAAATGAAAATAATATGAAATCCTGAGTGTAGTCCGGGCTGACTAAAACTGGTGATAAGGAAAGAGCCAACTTGACCAAATTGAAAGATTTTACAGCCTCTTCCGTCCATTTCACTTGGTTGTCCTTCTTAAGCATGTTCGTCATCTCTCTTAGATGTTCAGCAAGATTGGGTACAAAGCGGTGTAGGAAATTCATCTTACCATTGAACGATTGTATCTCTTTTTTATTCCGAGGAAGATCGATTTGCTGAATTTCTTACACATGTGCTGGGTCAATACGGATGCCATCTTTTGAGATAATGTGCCCGAGTAGTTTGCCTTCTTCCATGGCAAACAAACTCTTCTTTGGGTTCAGCGACAAGCCATATTTTCTGCACTTTAGGAAGACGGTTTTAAGATGGTGCATGTGCTCTTCATCGGATTTAGAAAACACCGTCAAATCATCCAGATATACCACCAAAAAGACATCCTTCTCATTTGAAAAAGCCAAGTCCATAGCACGTTGAAATGTGGCACTTGCATTCTTTAAACCGAAAGGCATTTTCGCGTAATGAAAGGTTCCCCATGGAGTGGTGAACGCTGTCTTGTCTCGGTCATCCTCATGGACAGAAACTTGGTTATATCCAGAATAACCATCAAGCAGTGACATATGAGATGCTCCCACTACTCACTGAAGTATATGGTCCATTTTGAGTAGTGGATAGTTTTCCTTCAATGAAACTTTGTTGAGATTTCTAAAATCAATGCATAAGCGAATCTCACCTATCTTCTTCCTTACGGGCACCAAGTTAGAGATCCAATCTGAAAATCTATTGGCACAATGATGCCTGATTTGTACAACCTGTTGATCTACTTTTCAATAGATGACAACAACTTTGGGTTTAGCCTTCTCAACTTCTGTCTGAATGGTTTTTTATTGGGCTTGATGGGTATAGTGTGCTGAATTATATTTGTGTCATATGTCTTTAAGTCGAAATATTCCCAAGCAAACACATCTGCAAATGAATACATCAAACTGATATATTTTTCCTTGATCTTTGGTGGCAATGCTTTGGACAATTTTACTAATTTATGATTTGCAGTTGTCCCGATATTGAACTCTTCCACACCCTTCTCTGTTGGCTGCAATGTTGGCTTTCGGGCTACATCATCTTGATCAAAGAGTTCTTCTAAAGGTATCAAGCCTTTGGGAATAACGTTATTCTTCAGCTACAACACGTCCATTTCATTAATCTTCATTTCATCTATACCATTACCTTTTCCATCGTCATTTTCTTCATCAATTGAGGTCTCTTTGAACTTAACTTTGTTTTGCAGAAAATCATCAATCTCCTCATCATCTTGCAACACTTGCCAATATCTCTGATTGTCTAGAACGGTTGGACAATGCTTGACATGAATTTCAAATTTGTTGCTAGAGTTCATTGGGATCTTCAAACTAATCGTTGCCTTAGCAAGAGTATCAACAATACTATTTTGTATACGAGGCACACATGTCAAGGTGTATTCTAAAAATAATTTCAAAATGTCTAGGACTGCATTATGGTAGGCCCGCATCCTGGGATGCTTTGCTTGATATTCACCTCTGACCTGCTTGATAACCAACTCGGAGTCGCCATATACTGAAATCCTCTTGGCGTTCAGCTTTCTTATAATCTTTAGGCCAATAATCAGAGCTTCATACTCAGATTCATTATTTGAACACTCAAAATCCAACTTGTAAGAGCATACCCGTATGTTACTAGGGACTTTGTTTGGGGCGGAGAAAGGACTGCGTACCCAAATTCCAATTCCAGTGCCATCATTTCTCATTGCTCCATCGAAATCCATGGTCCACAAACCTTCTTCCTCCTCTTGCAAGTGCTGGAAATCTGTTTGTTGTGCCTTGTCTGCTTGCTGTCCATTGCTTTCAGCTGATTGCCCAATGGTGTTCTGCTATTCTTGTTCTTCTTTATTCAAAACTTCTCTAAAATTTTCTGTTATTTCAGGAATATCATCTGCTTCTACCAACTGACTATCTATATCATTTAAACTATCTGAATACAAAACAAAAGACTATAAATCTGTATGTACATAGTTAATAGGATGATTTATTGGTTTCTCCTTGCTTGTGACCATGTACTTCATTTTTTGTTCCTAATAAAATTTCCTCATTTGTCCAAACACTGGAATCGTTGCATAGGAGAAATCTAGCTGTAGTGACCCTTTCAGTTTCACTACCCAAGTCCTGGAAAGAAGCATGCCAAACCTTGGAGGAATGTCTGCTACCACAACATCCATCAAAACATTCTTCATTTGGAGTTGATCCAAACTCACAACCAAGTCTTTGATGATACCTATACATCTTACTCTGCTGGAATCAAACGAATAGAGATCATGATATTGTCGGGTGATGTCCAGACCAAGCTTATCCATGATTGCCTTGGGATGAGATTGTGAGAAGCTCTGGAATCGAACACGGCATTATGTAACACAAAATCATGCAACCTTAAACTGATGTAAAAAGGTGGCACATCACTATCAGGAGATTCACCATTTGATGCTAGCCCAAAAATCATTTCAGGTTGATCATCTTCGACATTCACCATGTCGGACATTGGGTCCAAATTCAACATTTTAGATACTTGTCCTTTATAACTGTTGTTCTTCAATATTTCATTCAAGGGGATGGATATCTTCAATTTAGAAACCTCATTCTCTGAATTGAAAGCGGGAATCTTTTCTACCTCTTTGACTGGGATTTCTTTCCTCTTCTTTTCTTTCGATGCAACTTGCTGATGTGATGGTTCTGCTGATGTTGATTTGCTGCTCTCCAGATCAACCGCCTCCTTTCCTTTCCTTTGTGTGGTTACTGAATCAACATCCTTCTTTTTCTGAATGGGTCTGACCGGCACATCTCTGTTTCTAAGTGAATATCACTGCTGTTGGGCAGACAAAGCATTCATATATCCTCTTTGGTATTCATCTGATTCTTCCTCCAAGACGGTGTCACTTGCTAGAATGAAATCTACGTCTTTGTGTGCAGCTGAATTCTCTATATACTCCTCCTCTTCAGTGAGATAAGTAGGTAAATCATCAGGAGTAAAGAGGTGATTTTCTTCGCCTATTACATTCCCGTCCTCATCTGATTCTAGTCCATGCACAAAATTTTGCTGCAAAGGTGTATGTACTGGTTGTTGTGCAATCGGCTCTTGAGCTCACTGATCTCTCTGTCTTATTCTATACTGTGGTTGTTGTTGGCCACAGAAGTCAGGATTTCTAACTTGTGGCTCTGGTTTGTCAAGTTTCACCCTTTCAAGCATCTGCTCTACCTTCTGAAGTAGCTAATCTACTGAGGAAGATTATTCCTTTGCAGTGACCTTCTTCTCTGCTTTTGCTCTAGCTCTCTTGGTCAACAGATTTGCTTCAACATTGATCGCTATCTGCTACATGTCCTCCATTGTAGCCGGTTCTCTTTCTCTCAATTTGTTAAGCCATGTCAGCATCAAAGCCATCTGGGAACTTCAACATGGCTAGTCCCATAGGTGGCCTTAGATTATCTGGAATTTTATTATAAACTGTATTGAATCTAGTGCAATAATCTTGGACCGACTCACCAGCGTTTCTTTTGATTTGCTCATATTCAGCCAGAATTTGAAGAGGATTCTTTTTCACTTCCTAGTGGTTCAAAAAATGTCTTTGTAAGTCAGCCAAGGTAGCGATATGAGCAGTCGACAAACCTCTAAACCATTTCCTCACTTCACCTGCAAATGTCTATACAAAAAGTCTAATTGCCACATTCTCTACATCGATCTCATGCAGTTCATAGAAGTCTACCATTCTATCCACATGTTGCTGAGTAGTAATGCTATTAGGAGTGCCATAAAAAAATTGGATTTTTCTTTGGTAATCAGCGGGCGTATCATCTAAAACTTGAGGCAAGACAAGAGGTGCAAAACGGGCAGCCATCACTCTTGGTGGATTTGTCCTCGGAGGTGTTGGAGGAGTGTGCACAATTTTTAAGGGGCTAGGAATTGGAGTTTGAACCTGAGCTACTATGTACTTATCAATAGACTATTTAGCCCTCTCCGTCTCCAAGTCTACAAGAAACTGTGGATTATGGACAGTAGAGTCAACCGCTCTTTTGGACTTGGTTTCGAACAATGATAATTTCATCAAACTCTAGCTCTTCAATATACTAAAAAATGTTCGGGCATGAATGGGATTTGAGCACGGGCGATATAGAGCTTTCTTGACAACGAACTCTTGAAATCAAATTGAGATTTTCGTAGATGTGCGGAGGGTCGGGATTTGGATTAGCTCTGGTGTATCTTCGAGAAGCCAACGTGCTATTGAGAAAAATCAAAAGACACTATCTACTTTACTCAGCCTATCAAATCCTAAACTCATCATCCGACAGCTTAGAATTATTAAGAAGTAAGGGGATTGATTTGTTCCCCAGTGGAGTCACCACTATGTTATCACCTAAATCCGCCTTAGGCTAAAAGAAGGCAAAATTCAGGGTAACCACAAACCATGCTTAGTCTGGTAGCTAGCCCTACCAGAAGAGGAGAGGGCTCTCTTCGAGTCACACTCAGTGAATAGATAAACGAAAAGGCCTGAGATGACTTATAGTGAACTATTTATCTTATGCTAGTAAGCAAATATGAATACAAGGAGTGATTTTTATGAATGACTGTGTTTCTGGGATGGTATGGGACCAATGGACCTCAATGAACAGAGAACTTAATACAAAGGCATGAATTACTTCGTGAGGAAAAATAGGCAAAAAGCCTAGCAATTTAGTTTAAGACATTGCAGAATGGAGAGATTGATAAAGAGGGTGAAAAGGGCATGGACAACATGAATCCTTTTCAACATAAGAATGAACACTGAACATGAAATATTCCCATAGGCAAAGCAATAAAATTGAATTCTACCTTAGCTAACTTAGAAAATTTCACTGGAAATGAATATGAAATGAACTATGAAACATAACAAGATACATATGAACCATAAGAGACACATTTGCTACACTCACAACCACATGAATCTCATGAAACAGAGCCACTGCCTTTCATTAATCCTCTGTAAAAATTATACAATGCAGGAAACAGAGTTTCTTTCCCACAGTCTCCCAGAAGTTACAAGCCAACCAACCCTTTGCAAATAGTTTGCATACAATATATAGAATGTGCCATGAAGAGATATAATTCCCAAGGGTTGGGGAGTTACTCGAATCATTACAAAATGAAGGTGGAGGGCCAAACATTAGCTACAGGTGCAGCGCCACAAACATGACAAATGGCTTGGGTGACCCTTTGCCTTCCTTTGCCACTTGGATAAATGTCCATCTGGAGTGGAAATACTTTTAAAACCACCTTAGGTGCCGAAAAAATGAAATGTAGATGAGGGGACCCACTTATGAAAAGTCGGGAAGCGAAATTTCGCGAAACAAAGGCATTTTGGGCCTTTTTTCCTATATGTGCCACGCCCTTTTCTGTATGCATCGCGCCACTTTGAGGCCAGTTTTGAGGCACTTGTAGGCATCCAAAATGTGTCCAAGTGTGCTCGTTGGAAAGCCCGTCCTGTCTACTTTCCAAATCAAGTGGAATTTTTGAATTTGGAGCTCATTTGTCCCTCCAAATCTTCATTCTCTCAAGACTGCTTCCTGTGTGTCAAAATAGGGGCAGTGAGGCCATTTTTGGGGTTTTTTTGACCTCCTGGAGACTCAAATCATGCCCAAGTTTCTTGCCCGAGTGCCAGTAGTCGTGATTTTGTATTCTAAATCCAAAAAATGCAAAAAAATTCTCATTTGGAGCTCCCAATCCTACGCGTCGCGCCGGTGGTGTGGCGCGTATAGAGAAAAAACTTGTGTTTGTGCCAAAAAATTCCCATGTGACAAAAATTATCCCAAATTTCTTGAAATTTGGGATGGAGGTTCTCTAAGAGGCACTATGTTGGGTGACAGAAGCTTCCACCAAGATTCGAAGCCAATCTTGCTCTTTTGCCTCTTTTGTTGCTCTTCTCAGTTTGGACTTCAAGCTCCTTATTCAGGCCTTTGCGCTCATGTTCTGTGCCCTGTAATGACAAGCCATCCTCCTCAATATGGTTTTGTCCCTATTGGCCTTCTCTAGTAGTCTCTCCAAGTGTATATTGACCCGCTCTAACCAAGACTCACGGTTGTTGTTGATCTCTTGCTCCAAGGTAGTGAGCTCGATCCTCCTCTACTGGGCAACTTGTCGATTTTCACGGATGCTTTGCATTTCCATGATTGCCTACTGGTCCTCAAGCTACTTTTTCCTCTGCTCCAGATACTTGATGATCCATCTAGCCCTCTCCATATTTAGTATCAAGTCTTGGATCTCCGAGTCTTGCTCCTGAATGGTCATCCTAAGTTTGGCATTTTATGCCTCTGCCTCATCATCCTGAATGAGGATGACATCGGTCTCTTGCACACCTGATGGCCCCTCATCATGCACGGGCTTCTTGCCCTTGTCTAGTACCTATGTAGTCGATGTCGGAAGTGAGGCCCCTTCCACCCTGGGTGGAGATAACACTCACTTTGCTACTGCAAACAAGTGCCTGCTGTCTCTCTGATATGTAACAAAAACTGGCATGGTAGTGGTCTCATGGTTCTCATGCTGATGAGAAGGAACACCCAACTCCTGCTCTGGCTCTGATAGTACTTGTGATGTGCTGAAGAAATCACGGGAGATGAAGTCCTCCCAAGCAATGCCTTGCAATCCCAACTGATGATCTACCAAAATCTGAATAAGAGCAAAGTGAAACATAGGGGAGAGGGTTTGGTAGTAATTTAGGGCAAGGATTTTAGGAAAAATGAGAGAGGGAGGATGGGAAAAATGATAGGTGAGGGGAAAAAGGTGAGTGGAGTGACACCTTGGCACTAACAAGACATTTTAACAACCCTAGCCATCATGTTTCTTGGTGATTTCTTACAGTTTATTTTATACATTTTGGTGGCATTGAAACATCTCTATAAACACCATATCATTGACAAAATCTGATGAGCAAGGAATGTCATAAGGCCTACCTCTCAATTTGGTGTGCTTCACCAAAATTTGGAAGTGTTTGGGCACTAGTTTTGGCCCTTGTCTGTGTGCGCCACGCGCAAAGCCCAGTGTGCCGCACCCTGGGTATGCACCGCACCCTTAGAAAAATTGAATTGTGGGCAGGTTGTGTGTGCGCCGCGCCCTCTGTGTGCGTTGTGCTCCTAGGTATATGCGCCACGCCCTCTAAAACTGCCTCCAACTCACTCAAATGCTCACAAATGCACACTCACACCTTTACAATGCTTCTCCAAGGCTTGTAACAGCACAATGCCTTTGGTTTTGATAAAAAAAATTATATATAGCCTTGGAAGAGATGGGTTTAATTTTTGCCTCTTCAAAAACCCATTTTTCTAATGTTATGTTTTGGCACTTTTTCACTGACTTTAAAACACACTGATTTTCACTTTCCCTTTGAAATTTTAGCTCAAATGATGAAATTTTCGACACTCTTTGTAGGGATTGCACGAAAGGATGTTTGGCCACAGAAAACCATGACTGCATCTGAAAAAATCAACTGGCGACTTTTTTGAAAATTTTGTCATAAATGACACTGTTTGACTTTTCTTCAAAACAGAGTTTTGAAGAAGAGTCGAAGTCTATCCACATGATGATGAAACTCTCTGAACCATAACTATGTAAGGGCCTCACTATGGCCTGCATGGATTTACTGGACACATTTCAAAGACCAAATTGATGAATTCCTAGACCTAGACCTCGAAATGACCTTTGTCCTTTAAAGGACCAGACCTTGACTGTCATGGACTTTGATGATTATTGACAAAATACCTGAGCCAACAGGAGCCAGTCATGAGGGGGATTGACTATCATGAACTTCTCCATTAGATTATGGCATGCCCCTAGCAGAATGCAACTGGGAGAATGGAGTGGGATACCTAAACATGAAATGAATAAAGAGTTTTGATCTCTGACGGAGGACTGACCAGATCGACTCTAACAGAATCGTTGCATCATTTTCATGATTGTTTCATTCATTACTACTTTGAATTTCCTAAAAATGAAGTTGATTGGGAGTTCTTAACTTTAAGATATCAATATCTTGTTCATATTTATGAAAATCCACAAAAGTTAGAATCTTTCAAACCTCTCCCAACATACCTTGATGTTAGAGCTCCTATCTCTGAGATGGATAAGGTTGTTGCTCCAAGTGACCCTCCGTCCCCTTCTCATCAGACAGCTCTAGCTCCACAGGTTGAGGTGGGAGAAGTTGAGAATTCACATGTTGATCTACCACCATCTCCTCCTACCTCACTTACTCAGAATTTCACCGCAGAGTTGGATTGCGTTGTAGTGTTTTTGGAGCACATGTGTACCAAAAGACACCCCCTTAGCAGTGGATTGTTCCCTACAAAGGATCACATTCAAAATTGGTGTTGTTAGTGGACAAACTTAAATAAACACAATATTATAAATAGTGGAAACAATTCATACATAAAGATAAACTAAACAAAGAGGTACATAAACAAAACAATGCTCAAATGGAGCAAACACATCAATAATATATGGAAAAATCTCCCTTTATTGATTGTTGGTGATAGAGGTTGAAACCAATAGATGAATCTTAGACACTTGAAGATAGTTCTTTTAGCTATGGAGCTCAAAAATCCTCAACAATGGGGGTTTCTTTCCTCAATCTCTTTACAAGTTTCTCCTCTCTATCAAAGAAGTGTGAAGACTGTCCAATGGTGGATTCCTCTTCTTTCACTAAGATGATGGGTTTATTAGAAGAAATATGAAAAACATGCTAGTGCTCTCCACTTCTTTAGCTTTGACAATGAAATGATGGTCTTCTCAAACAACAATTTGGCCAGCATAACAATGTCTCATGTTTTGGTTCTCCCATGACTTGTTTATATAGAAAAAAATTTAAATCCTTCCCTTTCTTGGTACATGTATGATAAAGACACATGAGTAGGACAAAATGATTCCATTGAGGGTTGCATATCTCCAAGGCGACTTGAATTCGGTTGTACTGGACTAAACTCATGTTAGAGAATCGACCCCAAGTGTGTAAAGTGGTCCCAGATCGCTGAGTCATCTTTTTCTATAACCGCATAGATTTTGGAGATTATTCCATGCGTGCACATTTATCAAAGAAATAGATGCACGACCTTAATTCTTTTCCTTTCTAAAATTTTGACCTTATGAGAACTTTGATTTTTTAACTTCATAATGTATTCGGCTGGAAAATTTCCACGTGTGCATTTTGCTGGACACTTTTAGTGTATTATGGATTCTACTAACAGGTGTACGATTTTTCAGTGTTAACAATTTCCCCCTGATGTATGAGATTAAGAGGAACCGTATAGTTGAAATACATCACATTTTATTTTATGATGGAGAGTTTGATCGGCTTTTTTGAGAGAGAGGATAGATTGTTGCAGAGATTAGTAGAGAATAAAACCCTTAACTAAGTATCAATGGTAACCATGATTTGGTGAAAACATATAATAGAAAATGTGTCTATACGAGGCGGGCATGTCCCATGCTCGTTATGATGGCTAATCGGACTTGATTATAGTATGGAAAAAGACCAATTGTGGTTTGGTCAAAATTGTGGTTGTTGACGTGCCAATATATGATGATGATAATTGATGACACCCTCAAGGGTGTTTTTTGGTCCAACAGATGTAATATGGTTCCCTTATGCATAAACAAGTTGAAGCACTACTGACTAGGGTGTTGTGGTATGCATAGGTCTTCGGCTGCGAGTACCTCCCTATATCATAATGTAAGATTTTTTGAATGAGGTGCTTAGTGATGTGGGGGTATTTGACTAAATGGATGAACTGCAACAATAACTACGTACAGAACCACCTTGACATTAATGCTTGAATTGGTGTTGAATGTCAAGGAGACCGATGAAATCAGTTGGAAATAATGGTTCCCATTGTGACACCTGGGGATATCCCCTTTGATAGGGGGGGTATCCAAGGTACTACCTCTTTCCTGGAATACATTTGTTAAAGTCAACAGGAAAAGGGGCGTTAACCGCCCGACTTGGTGAGTCAGGAAATCAATGTGAGATATGAACATGTTGTAATAACTTTGGTCAGATATGTATGATAGCGAGGGTTTTTTGTATAGGAGGATATGGATAGCTATCCTGAGGTTGGAGCTTGATGTGCTAATGGTGGCGATGAAAACATGTTTATTGATGGTGATGGTCCTAGAGTCGATGGGATTTCCATGATGGTTGTGAGTAGGTTTTGGCAGGAATGAAAAAATGTAAGTTGTTTTGCAGATGAGATGTAAGCTATGACCAAAGGTGACTAGAGACTATTTCCAGGCACAGGTCACGAATTGTAAACAAAAAATGTGGATGACAAATTTTTTTTTGAAAAAATCTTTGTACACTTTCCAAAAGAATATGAGGATGGTTTGGATGTATAGCCACGTAGATGGGTGCACCATGATGAAGATAACCTGTATATAGGTGTGGTGTATCAACTGAGGGTAGGGGACACATTGGTTGGTCCCCGTGTTGGGTTGTGTGAGGCGGGTGATGTGACACAAATGGCCTATGCAATATGGGTGAATGATAAGATAAATGTAGGACACGGGGGTGCATCCATTTAGTACCCTTTATGGCCCAAGAAATGGGATGGATACCAAATGAGTGTAGCCTATTGAGGCTAAACTTAAATATATGTACGTGAGATGGTTCCTGGGCCGAAGTGATAGGGTAATGGCTCCTTTTAGTGAAGAGGGTTCTACAAAGATGAAGGGAGCAATGAAGGGGGTTCTATCGACTAGCGTGAATGTTTATCATATGCAAGGGTGAGATGGTGATAAAAATGGTCGAGATGATGGACCTTATGGTGCATTTTGGAGAAATGATGTCAGGATATGCAAAGCTTTGAGGAATCCTATCATGCTGAGTGGAGAATGATACCTTCTCTATTGTTTTCTTGATGGGTCGTTGGTTGAATTGAATCATGTGTGACCTGCTTGTATGGATTGGTTTTAGTGTTGCTCTTGCTGCACAAAACCGTGGAAGGTACTAACAATTCCTTGTGTGATGGAATTGAGAGCATATCTAACAATAACATCGTGTGATTTTTTCTTGATTGGAGAGGTTATTTTAGGGGATGTGGGAAACTAAGTGGATAATGTCATTGAACCTACTCAGTTCGCGACATTTATTGATAAAATGGTTGGGTTTATCACATAGGGTGCATGTGATGGGTGATTTTATTTGCCAGATGGTTTTCGGTTTCTTTTGGCTTGATCTGGATTGGTGATGGGATGGGAGGTGAAATAATGGGGGCCCAGTTTTGTTGTTGGCCGCATTTTCTCCTCAAATACACATAAGACATATAGGGGTCCACTTCACCAGGTGGGGGGATGGATTCTGCAGATTCTGTATCTGAGTATAACATATAAGAGCTTTCATTCATGAATTTACGTACAAATCTCAATGTTTTGTGGAATTTGGGAACGTGGGGGAACCTCTTTTAATGATGGTTTTCCTTGCAGATATTGCATATATGTTGTTGGCATCTAGGTTTGATTTTTTGGGAAACTTGAGTGATTGTGTGGTTTTGGTAATGTGTCCATAGTTCTGGGCAGAGGTTCACCAGATGAGTAGGGTCAAAACATATAGCACATGGTAAATAATAAGAGGGGTGTTGCTTCTTATGATGTCTTTGTGTGTTGTAGGTAGGTTTTTTAAAGCATGAAGTTGCCTCTTCTTGAATGTAGAAGATGTTTTGACAGTTACTGTTCATTTGAAGGTTGGTTGGCGTTATTGAGTCATTCATGTTGGTTTGAATGAGTGTGTTTAACATCTCTCAATATCGAGGGATGTTAGGACAATGATGAGTATAGTGCCCATGTTTTCCACATATAGTTCACTTATGGTTGGTACTTATTTTTTTGTTACGCAAAGGTACGTTTTTTCTC
The DNA here is from genome assembly GCA_000404065.3 of Pinus taeda. Lineage (NCBI taxonomy): Eukaryota > Viridiplantae > Streptophyta > Pinopsida > Pinales > Pinaceae > Pinus > Pinus taeda. The sequence goes on from APFE030057242.1 coordinate 22,690, forward strand.
CTTTTGGTGGAGTTGTGGTTGCTAATGTTTTAGGGGTGTTCATGAGAGTTTTTAACTCATCTAATTCATGGAATATGTGGGTTGGGTGCCCGAATTATTCACATAATGCACAGGGTTGCAGGTCCTTGAAGGAGTTTGAGGGTTCTCCTCTTTTTATTGTTTTGTTTAGCCTTTCTGCTAGCCCCGATTGGTACAAGTGTAGGATGGTTTGGAGTAAGGGTGGTTTCTTGAGAAGGAGGTATAGGAATTTTTCCTACCGAAAGGTGTCTTATCTCAACTGACATGGTCATGGGGACCATATATCAAAAAAAAATCATGAGAACCATATTTGGTAATGTAAGGGTTTCCACGGCTTGGTGCGAGACAAAGTTGGGTGGGGGGCATAAAAAGTGGGTTTGCATAATAGCAAGAGGTAAAGTAACGACATTATTAGTTGCAAGGTGTGTGGTGTTTGGAATGAGTTATGGGTTTTGGGTGGTGTTTTATGAATTCATCATGCACACCGAGGCTCTATTATTTGGGACAAGCTCTTGTCTTACTGGAGAGTCTCCTGGGAACGTTCCTAGGAGATTTGATGGCTTAAAGTGGCCGGGGATGAGCTTAATGTAAGTAATGATCACCTCATGGGAGGATGAGATAAGGGAAACATGTCATCTGGTGTAAGGTTTCCTTCTCGCAGTATGTGAGTTGATCAATAGTAATGACATTTCCATCGTGGGGGAACATCATTATTCTGAACACCAATGAGGCAACTACGAGCATTTCATACATATAACTTCATCCTAGTAGGATGTTGTAATCCAATTGGGCATCTAGTACATCAATGTCTATTAACACAATTTTTCTAGCCAACTTAACTGGCATGCTAGGGTATAAAATGATAGGATCTTAAGGGCATCCGTCATATGCTCTAAGTGTTATGTCAAAAGGCTTAAGTTTAGGGGATCCGAATTTCTTCCAAATAGATTTGGACATGATACATGTGGAAGCCCCTTCGTTGATGATGCAACAATGGATGTTGATATTTTGGACAGAGACAGGGATTTGGAAAGCAATGATAGAGGGTAGTCGTGGAGTAGTTTTTTCCAAGTCAAAGACGATTAGGCGGGAATCAGATGGGTTGATCCTGGCTAGAGTGGAAAGTAAGGCTTTCTGCTGGGTTGGGAATTTTGTAGGGCTTCTAGCGATGAGATAGCTGATGGTGATTATGTTAATTCATCGACTATGTTGTAGCTATCAGTTGCTTTCGAGTTGTGTCTAATGCGCCATAAGGGTCCCTTGACCATTTTAGGCATGGCTTCTACAAAAGGTCAAGGGATGGTCAATGACCCTATAGGTATTTCCGTAGCTAAGGTGGATGGATTGGGCTCTTGGGGAGCTTCATAACTTCTATTCCTTGTTTGAAAGAGGATATCTTCCCCTGCCATGGAAATATCATGATTAGGAGTGTTATGGAGGTTCCCTCTAGATGGATGAGGTTGGGGAGTTTGTTGCTAGGTGTTAACGACTTCATGATGGGGGAAGAGGTCCAGCATCACTCCAACTTGTTTACTACCTTACCCCTTGCTATATTATATCCTTTTAAAATCAGGAAGTTGAGGATAGTGGTGGGTTTAATGATTGTATTCCCCACAGATAGCGCATGCATGATTAGTCCGTAGACTTGTGTTATTTCCTTGTTTATGTGAGTTATTTTTGGTTGTTCCCTTATTTTGATTTTGGTTGGGATTGTCCCTTCCTGATGCCCTTGGGGGTTGCTGCTTTCCCACTCGGGTTCTCCCTTTGGCTTACCTTTGGGTTTTTTCTTAGCAACATTGGAACGATGAACTAAATTTAGTTTTTTCTTTGATTGTTGTTGTGAAGTGAGAGAAAGTTGCACTAGATTCACCCAAGAAATATTTTGTGTTGGTGAGATGTTCTGTTGTTGTGTTGGGAAAGGAGAATATTGGTTTCCTTGTCCCTGGTTAATGCACTGACTCAGAGGAGTGGACATCATGTATGTATTCCTAGACAAGTATGAGTTCCCCTGAGGGGGGAGGTACGAGCTTCCTTGCGGGGCTGGTATTGGTTAACCTTGTTGACTATGTTCTACATAGGTGTGGGTTGACCATTATAGTACCTTGTATGTTGCAATGGTGGTGTGTTGTGCGTAGCGTCATATGCTTGGCCATTGAATGAATACCCATGGTTTTGGTAGTTGTTGTTGTGGTGATTTTGGTAATGGGGCCCAATTAATCCATCAACAACATTGGATGCGCCTAGGATCTCTTTATAAGTTTATAGGTGTGAGGTTTCTGGAAGCAAATTATAAATGTACCCAAATTGGGTATATATAAACTCCAGATGTTGGGCTTTACTAATGGCTTCTTCCTCAGTTTGCAAGGATGAATTTTCCATGTCCTTAGACATTTTAGATGTGACGGATCTCAAGAATATGTCCAAGAGGACTTTATCTTCAAACTGAATTTTGCACAGGCTGCGACATTTTCGCCATTCATGGAGATGGTCCAAGATGTGCGTAGTGGGTGTTTGTTTGAAGTTGGTGAGGAGTTCTAGACCCGAATCGTGGTGGACTGAGAGTTGGAAGAAGGTGAGGAAAGCAATAGCTAATGAGCTAAAGTTCTCGTGTGATGTAGAGGGTTGGTCCACATACCATTTCGTGGCAGGCCCAGTTAGGGTAAATTGAAACAGTCGTAATATAACAGTATCTTTGTGATACTATTAGATAAACACCGCAGGTGAAATGTCATGACATGGTTTCCTAGGTCATTTCCCTATTTTCCCTTGAATTTTGGAATTTCCGAAGGGAGCTTGGTGGGCATAGCTGGCCAATTTTGGCCATGGGCCATCAAATCATTGGTTAGGTTTCTTAAATCTGGTAGGTTTAGCGAAGCTAAGAATGATATTTGTGCATTACCTATCATCTTAAAACGATTCTAGACAGATATATGCAATAAATTCATATGTGGGTATTTCACGGGAGAGTTACCTCGATGGGTATTTCAGAGGTTGTCTGGAGGAGAGGCGTGTGTGCTCCCAAAGTGGGTAGAGTTTGGGTATCTTTCTGGAGTGGTGAATGGTGTACTTTTCAGAGGAGGAGTTCTGAGCAAAGATGCACCAATAAAGGAAGACCCAATAATGGTGGTTGAGTGATGTCCTCTCCACCTAAATGGTGGGAGTCCTGGCACACCTCCTGGTAATGGGGGGAGGTTTAAAGAATGTCTAGATCGATGAGGAGCTGTGGGGTCCTATTATGTCGATTTAGAGTGTGTGCTACTTTGTGTATGGTGAGGGAATGAGATAAATATCAATGCAATTGGTTCATATACATAAAACAAAGAGAAAATATAAATGGTTTATTTTCATTTAATTTAAACTATGTGTTCAAGCAAACAAGAAAAAGGTTTTTGTTTGTTGCATATGATAAAAATCCCTGTGTAGACTTAATCACCTTTTCCACTCTCAAAGTTATTGGGCCTTGTGAAGATGTCTTCTAATGGGTCCTAGGGAAACATCCTGAAAGAATTGGTGATGCCTTCCAGCAGCCAAAAAATCAACCAAGGTAGTGGTAATGAAGCTCAAGTGTTTCTTGCACCGTTTCCTATAGGAAAATGATGCTCTATATTTGGTCACAAAGTACCTTCATCCCACGTGAGCATTCAAGTATTTAGCTTCTTGGTATTCAGCTACCAATACGGAGCACTAGATGGGTCAGGTAGCACCAAAGAGTATCGTACACACTAGACCTAATCCAAACCCCCTTTGAATTGGGTCTCTGCCATGCTTGGGTATTCTTTTTCGTGGGATGATTCAAGGATTTTAAGATCCCTAAAAAGTCAACAACTATGTTTCAATGGTGTAACATGACCATGGTAGCTTATGGGATGCCTACCCCAATGGTCATAGCCTGAAATTTAATGTTTTTGGTGGCCCCTGTGGGGAAATTTAATTGGTTCAAGTTATGGTTTTTTTTAAGGAGTCTTAATTCACTTATGGAGCAATTTTTGTAAGCCAAAGTATACTAAGTCCCAAAAGCTCCAAAAAATTGATACTCCTTGAGTACAAAGCATATGAAGTCTTAGTGTGTGATGCGAGTGAACATACAAAGTGTGATAATATGTGGATATACGATGATCCTTTTCAATATCCTTCTAATTACGCTAAGTGTTGATTGTTCCTTGCAATGGAAAAAATAAATATATTTGTGGATTATGCGCCACTTACTTTTTTCCTATTAAACTATGTGGAGTTTAATAAGGGAGATGGAAATTCAAATGTTTTCGAGAAAGTTTTCATATGAAATCCTAGGTTCATCTAAGAGACACAAGGGAAGCAAAGATTACTTAATTTCTCTAGTAACATTTTCTCCTAGTACAAAAAAAATGCTTTGGTTAGTAGTAAGATTCATGGACAATGGGTCACTTAATTCTTCACTAATTAAGCTACGTGATTTGTAGAAAATCTAAGAAAAATAGTTTGAAAAATATATGTGGAATTTGGCCACTCACTTTTCTGCCTAATTAAGTTATATGGGTATTTGCAAATACATAATGAAAAATAATCTAATTCCTTCAACAGTTATGGTTCGTAAAGAAACCAAAGATATTAAACAGAAGATATTGAATGCAGAGGTGAAGTAAATTCACTAAAGATTGCCAATCACCTCAGAAAAGAGAAAAAATACAAGGTTTTTTGTGGTTTCTGTTGACCGTGCAGTTTTTGTAGACGCATATGCGCGCTTGTGTTTTTCAAAGAAAAAGGCATGCGAGCCACATCTGTCAGAGAAAAAGGCACGCGATCAATAAAGAATAGAAAAAATTGCACTTCCACGGGCTCATAACAGGTCCTAGGGGTCTGTAAGAAAATTCAGAAGAATGCCTTGTAGGATGGTGTGCAGAGAGGAGGTCCTGCAAAAACAATATCTAGATTAATGAAAAGAGAGTAATACGGTTTCCATTCCTATTGTAGTGTTTTTGGAGCACAAGTGTACCAAAATACACCCCCTTAGTAGTGGATTGTTCCCTACAAAGTATCACAATCAAAATTGGTGTTGTTAGTGGACAAACTTAAATAAACACAATATTGTAAATAGTGGAAATAATGCATACATAAACATAAACTAAACAAAGATGTACATAAACAAAACAATGCTCAAATGGAGCAAACACATAAATAATATATGGAAAAATATCCCTTTATTGATTGATGGTAGTAGAGGTTGAATACAATAGATGAATCTTAGACACTTGAAGAGAATTCTTTGAGCTATGGAGCTCAAAAATCCTTAGAAAAGGAGTTTCTTTCCTCAATCTCTTTACAAGTTTCTCCTCTCTCTCAAAGAAGTGTGAAGACTCTCCAATGGTGGATTACTCTTCTCTCACTAAGATGATGGGTTGCTTAGAAGCTATATGACCAATATGCTAGTGCTCTCCACTTATTTGGCTTCAACAATGCAATGGTGGTTTTCTCAAACAAAAATTTGGCCAGCATAACAATGTATCATGTTTTGGTTCTCCCATGGATTGTGTATATAGAAATTTTTTTGAATCCTTCTTCCCTCTCTTGGTACATGTATGATAAAGACACACGAGTAGGGCAAGATGATTCCATTGAGGGATACATATCTACAAGGTGACTCTAATTCAGTTGTATTGAACTGAAATCAGGTCAGAGAATCGGCCCGAAGTGTGTAAAGTGGTCCCAGATCGCTGAGTCATCCTTTTGTGCAACCACAGGGATTTTGGAGGTTATTCCACGTGCACACATTTATCGAAGAAATAGACCTGTGAGCTTAATTTTTTTCCTTTATAAACTTTGGACCTTAGGAGAACTTTGATTTTTTTAAATTCATAATGTATTCGGTTGGAAAATGTCCACTAGTGCCACTTTTAGTGTCTTCTAGATTGTACTAGTAGGTGTATGATATTTTGGTGTTAATAGATTGTGACTCCAATGGTTGTGATGAAGTGTTATCTCCTCATCCTCCATCGTTTGGTCCCTCTGATCCTCCATAATTTTATGTGTTGTGTTCACTAGTTTCAAATTTCTCTTCTGAGGTTCATGAGGATCAAGTTCTGGATGGAGTTGGTGTTGAACAATGAAATTGCGATATCATTTTTGATGAGTATGTGTGGGAGTCTAAACAAGAATCTATGATGAAGGATGACCTCCTTATTTCCACACCTCTACTGTGTTATCTTGACATTTTCCACAATTTTGTCATTTTTGTTCAATATTTGTGAAAACTCACTTTTGGATGTTTCTACTTTTGATCATTCATAGAACACGTGGAATGCCAGTTTTTCATTTGAAAGTGGAGAGGAAAAATATTTTCTACTTGATCCTCCCAATCACTCATCTTACCTTTCTGGGAACATAGAGGTTGAAATCTCTCATTTTACATCATCCCTTCTTTATGATTTGTTAGATCATGAGGATGCTTCTGTTCATGATCCTGAACTTTATGATCATGGTTGCCATTATATTTTCGTTCATTCATTCAATCACGATTCTAATTCTTCCACTATTGATCTTTCTAAGCCACTGATCTTCGATAATCCATCTTCTGATGAATTGGAACCTCCCTAAGATGTCGAGGCTCTTCAGCTCGAGCTAATGGTTATGTGAGATTCTCACATCCTTGAGGTCATTCCAATCAGAAAAATGTTGAGTCTTTCCAGGCTCCTCATCACTCTGTTATTCACATTAAAAACCAATCTATCTTACGATCTTCGGATCCTCCATCTGTATCACATGATCCTATCGCTCAGTCATTGGAGGAGTCATATGTAGCAAGCATTGTTGCAAAACATAAATTTTCTTCTTTCTCCATGTTTTCTCATTTTTCAAGTTCGAAAGTTTGTGCTTGCTTGTCTTCAACTCACAATGTGTTTGAAAACCATGGTACATCCGCATAGTTCCTTTCATGCACTTTCTGTTTTTAATTTTTTGCGTGTTCATTCAAACTTTGGATGTTTTGGTTTGTATTGTCTTATCTTTCTTTTTTGTTGTTTTTCTCATATATCCTTTTTGACCTACATGCTCTCGCCTACATGGGCCAGTCAATGCACTGATGGATGCATTGGAAGTATCACTTTACCTAAGTTGTCCTATGTTATGCTTAGCTTAGGAGTTGGAGTAGTCATTTGATTTTCTTGTTTTTTTCCTTTATTCTCTTTACTTTGTTTCGAATTTACCCCACTTCTTGACTTTATTTTGTTTTCTTTTGTAGTTGTAGGTTAGTTTTGGCCTGAAACCGTGTTTGGCTTCTTAGAAAAGCAAGGTGAAGCTCAAGAGAAGCTTGTACTACTATCAACACTTGGTTATCTATCTATTCCCTTCCTTTATGTGAATCTTTCATTTATTTTAGTCAATCATACCCTGATGGAAAATACGTTCCTTTTGGAGAGTCATGATGAAATCATGATGCTTGCACTTTTAGCTAGTACCGCCTACTCTAATCGGTTTTCTATTTTCAGTTAATCCTTGTCAACTAATTCAAGTAGAGTAAGGAGAGGGGGAAAACCTTAACGAGTATGTTAGAGGTATATATAAATATACTTCTCTGGAGGGAAAACCTCTTTGCTCTCAATAAGTCGGGATCCCTCTTCCATCTCATGAAATAAATAAGTGCCTATTCACAATTATATGAACAAATAAATATGAAAAAAATGAAATAAAGGGCGAAAAAAGAGAAAGGATTCCTATGTAGAGAGGTGAAGCAAGTAACTTCACTGGGGCACTTTCCAGGCTCGCTAGCAGTGAAGCAATGCTTGTGTTCCTAAAGTGACTCTATCGAGGTACTGTCCAGGCCTTCTAGTAGCAGAGTAACCTAGAGATGAAACTAAAACTAGGAAAATCTATTTTACTTGTGCATCTATATACCCCTCATCCCCAATCGAAACAACTTAGTTTGACTTGGCTTGGTATGTGTGATACTGATGAAGATAATGGTAGGGACTACATATTTAGCTCAAGCTAAGTGAAGAAGATATGGCAATAAAATAATTGAACAATACTTTCGGAAGATTTAGACTCACTTTGCATGAGACATGGTCCATATAGAGAGCTGGAGTTCCACCATTGTGTCACTAGTGTTGTAGTGTAGCGGCTACAACCATGCTCCAAAATTTTTCCTATGCTTCAATTTTGGAGCCTCCCTTCTTAACCTCAGTATCTCATCTCACACTCATCAATGTATTCATGGTTTGATTGAGACCTATCTTTTCATTTTATCTTGTGTTTGTTAACTTAGCTTATTCTTCTAAGTCACAAGTTGATCTCCCAACTTGGTCTTAGAGCAGTTCTGGGATTGCCTCCAAAAATTGCGTAATCCTTAAGGGGAAGCAACTTGATGATGGGAATTGTGTAGTATTGCCTTCTAGTGAGCCTTGAGCTTAGAAAATATGAATTCATGGGGGCAACCCAACATTGAGCCCCAAAATTATGCAACCCTCACTAAGCTCAGAAACTGCGTAGCGCACTGAGCTAGAAAGTTGCCCAATTCCTAGAACTAGGCATTATTTCCCGACAGTATGCATGGAAAGTTTCCAGGAAAAAAAAGAAGAAAAAATAAAAAATCATCCCTGAAAAATAGGGATCCACTTTTAGTATCCAAAAGGAGGTACTTGCACTATTTTTAGAAACTTTCGCTAAGTGTCATTTTTTCCTTGATTTTAGGCATGTGCGTCATAAACCCTAATTTGTCCAAATCTATTTAATCGACATTTCTAGAGATCATTTTCACAATCGATCTCGGATTTATAGCATTCATGAGGAGATCAAGGAACCTTCAATGTGATCGTCGACGCTTTTTTGGGTGAGTTTTTATTTTGTCATCGTTTGTCGCTTTTTTTATCACTTTTTGTTGTTTGGCTTGTGTGAGCGTTGTTTCACTTGTTTCTCTTCATGGTTGCTGGAATTTTGACTTGCTTTAACTTGTAGAAGTGTATTTTTAAGTTTTAGATTTCCTTTCCCAAGTGTCACATTACTTTTCTTGTTTTTGCACCAATGGTCATCGTTGCGACGACTCTCCTCTCTTACTTATTTTTCCTTCCATTTGATTAATTGTTGCACTTGATTCACATGCATTTATCTACACTTAGTTATATATGCAATTATCTTCACTCTATCTCTCGGATCTGCTTGTTTTCACACTTCCCTTGGGTAGATCTAGGTTTCCCTTGTCTAGATTTAAATTTGCACAGTTGGAACTACATAATTTGGAGGCTCAAGCCACAAGCTTAGCGTCTAGAATTTTGTAGAGTTCAGTCCAAGCTGGCTATGCATTGCACACTTTCAACCATCAGGCTTCCACCTTGGCTGTTGGGATTGCATAGTGCACAGTTGTGATAGATAGCCAATCCCCCCTGTAAGAAAAAATTGTGCAATCCTTCCCATCTAGTGCCCAATTTTATGCTTAAACTTTCCTTGTAAGTTTTCTTCTTAAAATTGACATTTTATTTCCATGAGTGTCCTTTCTGTCCCATAGGTACAACATTTGTTGACCATCTCTCCAACAACCATTGTTTCCATGGCATCTAAAAGAGCTGCATTAAAGGAAACCATTGAGAGAAGTACTGGGGAACTAATTGAGGAAACATTGGCCAATTTTCTAGTTTATGTAGATACTAAGTTGTTTATAAATAAGGGATCATCATTGACATGGAAACATATTAAATAAACTTTTGCAAAGGAATTTGAGGTAGACTTAGACGACCAACATGTTTATCTCAGTATCTGACAGTCAGGGTTATAGAAGGTTGCATGCAGGTATCCCTATTTCCTGTGTACATACATCACCAGGTAGATTGTCTCACACATGGATGGGAAGACTATGACATTGAGCAATGATAGCGGGCATAAGCCTGCCACCTTCCAGGTGAAATATTTTTAGCAGATGTATCAGTTTCCTAAGACAGTAAAGTGCATGGACTTAATCTTCTATGCCACCCACAACTATGTGAACACAAGAGACATTTTAAAACGCTAGGTGAAAAAGCCATAGAAGTTTCGACAGACACCCACCCTTGTGTACAAGAAAGATACCCTCAGGAAGTCTTACAAGCTCTTGATTATCTTCGCCTGTAGAATTTATGGTCAAGAGAGCATTGAAACCTTTCCTGAAGGGTTGGAAGTCTTATTGGACTAGTTGGTGAATGATGGGAGGCCATTCAATTGATTGGATTTGTTGGCTCAATAATTGAAGGCCCATGTAGCACAGGCTCGGAATCCACCCAAGGGTGAGTGATCAAGGTTCTATATGTCTTCATACTTACTAGATGCAATCTGTGTGCAAAAATAGTTCCTTTGCAAGAACTGGACATGACAACATGAGATTCTATCCTGAACATCTATTGCAAGTTTCTTTTAGATTGTAGTTATTGAGGAGTAATGGAACAAATAACTGACCACTTTATCATCCCCCTGTACAATCTTATATTTGAAAAAGATTCACCTTGCATGGCATGAGAAGAAATGGAGGTGATAGTAGACATTACAGATTGGTATGCCTCACGAGGTGACACCTTCATTAGATTATTTGGCAGAGAGAATCCTCTGCATGTCTTACCAAGGTATGTCACTAAAAAAATGATCATGTAAGAAGTATTATACCATCTCGCTACAGGATTGTCAGCAACACCGTATATGAAGAAGAAAATGGCATGGCTCACTCTTCCTTTATAGATCAAATTATATGAGATAAAGAACTTCAAATTCATATATTCTGAGGCTAAGGAGATAATGAGATTTGAGTTTGACACTAAGGAATTTAATTCGTATGATCCCCATGGTATTTGTAATGACAACTGTAAGAGAGCATACTTTGCATGGATCGGCGGGGAATTATGCTGGCCAAAGGAGGATCCTTGAAGGTACTACTACAATGTCTCTAGACTCAATGAGTCAGCCAATTTAGCAAGGACTACACATACTGCTCAACAGACAATGGTAAATCCAGAAGAAACAATAGCAGAAGACAACAATCCCATGTAGGACAAGCGAAACAGGAATATTTTTGATAGTCTAGAGGGAGAACAAAGTTTCAAAATCAAAGTAGATCCTATTATCAAGAAATAAGATTTGGTAGCGGAAGAAAAGAGGAAGTAAAGGATTCAGAGAGAAGAGTGGAGGAAGAGAGAAAAGTAGAGGTTGCAGGAAGCAGAAAGGAAGTTGAAAGAAGAACAAGAGTTGAGGAGGAGATGATGAGAAGAGAAGCATAAACAAGAAGAAGAACAAAGGAAAGGCGTGATGATAGAGGAAACAATGCCAATATAGGTTAAGGAACATGAATAACTAGTAACCGATTAGGAAAGTGAACAGATGCAGGATTCAGGAGCTTGCTCCACAGATTGAGAAACTGATGGAAGTGATAGATATGGAATTGGAATAGGAGTAACAACATGAATATGTTGACCTCATTCTGAGATCCCCACAGGTCATCCCTCAGTCTCCACCACCTCTAGTAGCAAAGCCATCCCCAAGAGAGCAAGGAGATGCTTTTCTCCTTGATGATGATCTGGTCATGGATGTGTACAATCTATCATTCGATGAGTTCCAAAATAGGATTTTATAAGCATGAAGGAAGCACTTTCTAAATGATCATGCATCACCTGCATTCATTAAAGAAATGGTGATAGTATTGGAAACCAGGAAGCATCCAAATTCCATTGTTGAAGCTAGCTTGGACTATGCAAGAGCAACAAGAACAAATGTTTAGTATTTGATGTTCGAGAATGAGAAATTGGAACAAAACTTGCAGTCTACCAAGAAAGAGTCTTAACAACTCTGAGAAGCAACACATAATGTAGTTTCTGTGCTGGGAGAGATGAGAGAAGAGATACTTGTTGAAGTATCAACACTTGGTAAAACCATACAGAAGCTTTATGATGGGTTTGTCACCATAATAAATTAGTTGTCCGATTACATGGCTTACAACAATAGAGAAAAGAGTTTGTCAAAACTCTAAAAAAAATACAATCTACCATCACCTATGTGCAAGAATGGACAATGCAGTTATAATGGGCCCCACTTGACTTAGTGAAGAAAATGAAGCCACATGCTGAGTTGGATAAAGCGAAGGTTCAAATCTTGATTCACAAAAATAAGCAGCTCACCTCATTCATTTGCAGCGTATAGGCCTCATATTTGTGGTTGTATAATAGTTTGGATGTCTTGGTGAGAACACACCAGATCCCATCAATCGGTTCCCTCACCAAAGCTAAACCCAAGAACTAAGTATGGCAAGAGGTCGAGGAGTACTTGGAGTAGCTAAGACAGAATTCCACTAGGGAAGACTTGGAGCTGAATGCAAAAAAAATGTAGAATGTCATTGGTGGTCCTATCAAAGTCAAAACAATGATGCTCATGATTCAGAATGAGTTGGAAACAGGTTCCAAGATAGTGTACCCAGATGCCATGGAGTCTAGATTATGCTTCTAGCAAGACATTGTTGAGTAGTTTGGGGACACCATCACACAATACCAAGCTTCACATCAATATCTGACTAAGAAGCAGTAAGTGGAGGTTGTTGAGCTAGACTTCTCCAAAACTCCATAATCACAGTGTTGTGTCTTGTTAGGCTGTCAAGTTGTCTCTATCCTATTTTGTCTTATATGGGTACAAGTGTAAAATGAAATATTATTTGTAATTATGTTGTAGGTGAAATTCCAAGTGTCAATATTGGAATATGAAAAATCATCATGTAATGTAATGTTTCATTTTGTAAAGAAGTTAAAGAGTCATGAGGGTAGTCCAAATGTCACAAAGGGGAGTTCAAGAGTAACCCCCTTTTGTTATAAATACAACCTCATAAATCATGTAACATGCTTTTGGGGAACCACAATTTTGGCTAGGTTTAGGCTTAGAAAGAACTTGGGATTATTGTGAAGAGTCTTAGCTTCTCCATACTGTAGAGAGAGTATACTTTTTTGGAGGATCAGGTTTTCTTGACTGTAATGTTCCACTATTGGGGCTAGTAGTCATCAATGGTGTATGTATGGATGGAACTTTCACTTATAATAATAAAATCAAAGCCAACACGCTTTCATGCCTATGTTGTTAATATAGTGGGACTATTCTTGTTGTATTGAAAATGTATGTTATCTAACTTACGTATATGGTTATGAACTATTTTGTTTGCATTTGTACGAATCTTGTTGAATGTGTGTTGTTGGATTAACTCATCACTTTAACTTGTGGACTATTCCACATTTGAGCTTGTGATTTCATTTCACTCATGTGCTCCTTTAAAGTTGCATACTATTACAGGCTTCCAAGGGGCGCACTTCCTTTTCCCTTTTGTTTGTTGGACCCTTCATGCATCACACTTGACTTTCTGTGGGGTCACACACTTTGTCTCACCTAAATTTATCATACTTCTCTCTGTGTGTTTCCGCGGTCAAGGCATAACATTACCACCCATTGTTGGGACCCCTACTTAAAATGGTGTGAGGTTTAGTCGGGACTTCATATCAAGGACATCCCCAGAATTTTGGTGGGTCCAACACAATCAACAAAATCATAGGGAGACTCATGTCTACAAATTGAAGAAAGTTGTATATGGCTTAAACAAAGACCTAGATTTCGTAAGAAAGAATGGATGCATACCCTATGAGACTTTGTTTTGCTAAGATTTTTGTAGATCCTAACATCTACATCATGGTTGTGCGGGGTGAACTAGCCATCTTACTATTGTATGTGGATGATCTACTTGTTATACGTATGGAGCATCAAATTCAGGAATGCAAGAAGAACTTAGCAACCGATTTTGATATGAAGGATCTAGCGATTATGCATTATTACTTGGGACTAGAAGTTTGGAAGAAGCCAAGTGAAATATATCTTGGGTTAAGAAAAATATGTTGTAAAGTTTAGTCAGAAATTTGGCATGATGGATAGTAAGACTATGACAAATCTTATGATTACCAATCTAAAGAATTTGAGGAGTTTAGATTCTAGTTTGGTGGATCCTACTTGCTACAGACAGTTGATGGGGTCCTTCATGTATCTGGAAAACACGAGACTCGACATTTGTTTTGTAGTAAATTTCCTTAGTCAATTTCAGATATTGCCAAAACATGATCATTGGATTGTAACCAAACACATCCTAAGATATTTGTGTGGAACCATGCATCATTGCTTCTAGTATAATGATAATGATATCCAACTCATGGGATATACAGATTATGATTGGGGTGACAGTGAGATAGATGGAAGAAGCACAACATGTGGATTCTTTAGCTTAGGATCTTCCATGCTCTCAAGGATGAGTAGAAAGCATGATACAATTTCTTTGAGTACTATCAAAGCTGAGTATGTTGCTTCAAGCAAATTCTGTCTAAAATTTTGTTGGCTCGAGAAGTTTGTATTAGAATTATTTGAAGGACCACTTAGCCCTACACACATACAGTTTGACAATGAAACTTGCATAATATTGACATAAGACCTGATTTTTCATGCTAGGACGAAGCATATAAATAATAAGCACCACTACATTAGAATCTTGATACGATATGGGGCCGTGGAGTTGCATTATTTCCCTATAGATGAATAGGTAGCAAATATTCTGACTAAAGCTTTACCAAATAAGAAGCTTGATTATTTGAGAGACAAAATTGGTTTGGTATGTTAGTTTCAGTCTTTGCAGCCTTCCTCCAGTGATCAAACATGCTCTTACAAGTGATTTTAAGGTGTCAAAATCAAATTTTGTCATTTCAGTGAGTCCTCAAGCAAAATTTAGTCACTAGGCATTAGGTCTAGAATTTGCTTTCACTCCTTTCAAAGTTGCCCAAATGTCAGTCTATGTCACTATTGAGCTAAGTATATCATCATTCAGAAGGTTGTTATCATCATGTTAGGTTCCATTGGGTCATTTTACACCTTGTTCATGCCTCAGTTGTGCTTAGGCAAGGTTCATTTCCCTCTCCTAGGGTTTTGGAGGTAATTTCTCTTGAATGGTCAAATCATTAGAAAAACTTTTATCCTGATGTTCATACACTTTCCCCTATCATTAATTTACCTTATTAAACACTTCCCATCACTGATATCCGCCAAATTCCTCATTTTTGCACAAACCCTAGTTTCTTGCCACAACTTGGCAATTTTCTAGGCTAGGCCTGTGTTTTGCCCTTTTGGACCCCTTCCCCTCGCTTGAATCTCTGAGATTTCCACTTCCCCTACTTCCTAAACATCCCTCCTACTTCCAAAAATTTCCCCAAGAATTTAGAAGCCCTTATCCCTTCAATTTCGACAAAGTCCCTTGTTTCACACATCGGGAATAAGTTTCACTCAAAAGATGTTCCAGAGAAATAAAAGATGAATTTGAAAAATTGAGAGAGATTTTTGTTCCAAACAGGCCAAGGAAGCAAACCTTCCTTCAATTTTTACACAGGTGTCATGGTTTTAGAGAAATGTCAAAAATACAATTGCCTCGGGAGAATTGATGCACCTCTGAAGTGACCTTGGGAAAATCAAGTTTTCTCCTAGCTTGGTTGGCCAAATAACTTTCTTGATGAGTCAAAGGATAACTAGACAAAAATATATTTCTAGTGAGCTATCATGAGCTCAATTTGGAGTTGAGGAAGGCATTCAAAAGTTGACTGTAACAGCACTCTTCCTTGAGGCAGCCTCATTTGGCACATTTTGACCAGTCTTGGGAGATTTGATTTTTGACAAGGCAAATGAACTCCAAATTGAAAAATTCTAGTTGGGTTGGAAAGTAGACTTAAATACCTTTCCAACGAGTTATCGTACACCTCATTGGGACACCAGGAAGGCCTCCAAACGTCTCCTACAAAAGGCACTACGCATAGGCTCTATGGGTTGCGTGCCTCAAGCCCAGTGTGTCACACGCTCCTGATGCACCGCGTGCCTCGCACGACCCATAGGACTGGGAGCTCCAAATCATAAATGGCTTGTAGTTTTGGATTTTTCATGAGAAATAATGAATTTTGGTACTTGGACAAGAAATTTGGGCAAGTTTTGGGTCCCCAAAAGGTAAAAAAACATGCAAAAAATGACCTCATTGCCCCTTTTTGGACACACAGGAAGTGGTATTGGGAGAATGCACTTTTTGAGGGGCAAATGGACACCAAATTGGAAAATTCCACTTGGGTTGGAAAATAGACATCCAGGTCTTTCCAACAAGCTATCATGAGCTCAATTTGGATGTCGATAAGTGCCCCAAAATTAGGCTGAAAGGCGCACTATGTGTAGAGCTCAGGCGCGCGGTGCATAGAGATTTTTGGTCAAATTTTCATCTTCCAGCTCAGAAATTCGGCCAGATGAACCAGTTTTGCTTGTGGATGAAATTTTTGAGTTATATTGATGTAAATTTATGGTTGGCATGTAACTTGGACTCACTTTTACCTATTCTAGATGATTCATTCACAAAATAGAAAAACTTTAATGTAATGAATCAGTTTCCCTTCTTTTAGAAGCAGGTTGTTTGGATGCCTAGTTTTCAGCTCTATGTTTGGAATTAGTTCAAACTGCTCCTAGAAGGAGGAATTCGAACCCTAAAGGCATGGAAAGGGGTTAGAATGGTCTATATGATGTAATTTCTCAATCATTTTCAGAGGTTGGAGAGGTTGAACTCTTGGGAAAAGCTTGACACTCTATTGTACATATTTTATCTGCATTTTTGGCAAAGGAAAGACTAGGGTTTTGCAGCACTATTTGGGATTCATGTGGCTTTATGTGTTGATGGTGTGCTTCTTTCAGTATTTTTAATTTTTTATGTGTATCACTTTCCTTCTCTTATCTTCTGCAATTGAACAAATGAAGTGTTAAGGTAGAATCCATAATTTGCTATGCTCTGCCTTTAAGTTTGTTTGATTTTCCATGTTTTCATCTGTTTATGGAGAATCCTTGAAAGTTTCTTTCTCTCCTTAACTTCTCACCAGTCATATCTAGCCATTCATTCTCTTTAAAATCATCAAGACAATCTCCTACCTTGCCCCAATTAGACCTCTGCAAAAACTGTGTCTCATCCCCGCACCCAAAATTGCCTTTCCCTTGGATTCAACAAAACTCCAAAAAATCAATTTCAAACTCCTTGTACTTCATACCTAGCCTAAAATTAGTTATCAATTTAGTCATCTCGAGCCTCATTGATCACCTTTAGCCAAGATTGACCTGGAGAGAGCCCTCTTCTATTCTCGTAGGGCTAGCTACGAGGCTGAGCGTGGTTTGATGTAGCCTTGAGTTTTACCTTATTCAGCCTAAGGTAGATTTGAGAGCTAACATGGTAGACATCTCTTCCCTAGTTGAGGGGGAGTGGGGTTGGATAATTCTTCTCCTAATGTGACATGAACTAAACCAGGACTAATAATTGTAAGTCTTAGTGAAGGACATAAGGAAAGAATGGATTATGGAGGATTGCATAAGCATCTCAAATTAGAAATTCTTATGGATTATAGAATCCTTGAAAGAATTTGTGTGATCGATGCTCTTTGAGGATGAGGTAGGGAATCCAAGATAAGTGTAGTCGAAGAGGATCAATATTCTTTGAGGATTTAGGTTTAGAAATCCAAGATAAGCATAGTCCTAAAAGGACATACCTAGTGAACATTTGGATAGGATATGTTCTTTAGAGTTAGTGTGGCAGATCACGTAAATCCTCCCAGCATAATACTATCAAATGGAGATGAGCCTGTCTAGTTAAGGCCTTTAACGAAAAATGTTGGGTTTAATACAAATGATTGACAAATGGATTATCAATCTGACTCTTCTAATGATAATGCTTCTAGATTGAGATTCCTTGTACTTCATGATGAGATTATGAACACCTCCCTAGTTAAGAGGTACTGTTGGAAATTGTAACTAGGTTCAATCTTGATAATGACCTTTTTTAAGCATGACATTGCATGTTTTGTATAGATAAATAAAAATAAAATAAATAAATTTTATTTTATTTAAAGCATGGGTTTCATGCTCAATTTTAGGTTAAAAGGATGTTCTTGATGCTTCTAGGTCTTTCTAGGTCAAATAAGAATTTATGTCATGTATTATAGTCCAATTTGGACTCTTTGTAACAAAGGAAAAGATTTATTTTAAGGCAAGAAAATCCATTTATTCCTCCATAGAAGCGTCAACTAAGAGAGTTGCGCTCAACTTCAATGTTTTAGTGATGCTAGAAACCCAACTACATATCCACAATCTGGAGCTCCATGCCCGAAATATCAGACGACACGTTACCACATAAGAGGTTGATGCTCAATTTGAATGGATCCCTCACACTAGCCTAACTAGGGATAGGGAGAACGTATATAGCTAGACCATTGAGCTCTCCTGGCATCTCAAAACAATGTTCAATCTTTCTCTGTAGGAGCAAAGTGAAAATACAAATATCTTGGAGGCCAATATTGACATGTTGAATGAAAAATTCACAGTGTATGTGGAATTCTTTCATCATCGACACTTTGTAACGAAGGATTCACCTCACTATGCATTGCTGAAGGGTCACATAGCCACCATGAAGACTAGCAGAGGAGGTTCACCGAGCATTAAAAGAGAAACAAGTGGGGCTTCCACTAGCCACCAAGCCACCGAGAACTCCCATGTCAGCAGCACCCCTAAAAATCTACTTAGGGTGGAGGAGGAGCCCTCGGATAACCCACTATGATGAATTATGCTTACTTCTTGTTTTGGGCACTTTCGGTGTTTTGTTTGTTTCGTTCATTAGTCCTGTTCGGGACTTGCTCTCTAGTAATATCATATGTAAAAGTTGGTACTATAGTTAAGTCACAAGTTGATGGCGAGGCTGAGAATTCTGCAAGCAGTCAAGCCAAAAATCCTTTGAAGGAAATCAACCTCTATCATATCACTCGACTCGGCTGGAAGGGAAATTTTTGTATATTTTGTAAGAACATAAAGAAAAATATCTGCAACTTTTGTACATGTTGTAAGCTCATGACACACCACTTTTATTTTAATTACCACATTTTAATATAATAGAACTTCTCTTACAAAAAAAAAAGTCACCCCGTTCAAGGTGAAGTCGACCTAGGGGAGGGTTATTTGATCCCTCAAGAAGGCTATAAATAAGAGGGACTTCGATTCATTTGAAATACACTCTCAAGCAAGTTTGATATAAAATAGGAAGGATAAAGAATCACAAAGAAGACAAGGAGAAATTGAAAGAAATTGAAGAAAAAAGGTCTCTTGGGAAACTATATTTTATGTCCACACATGCAAGGTATCCTAGGGTTTCTATGCAAGTTGCAAGGGCTGAAATTGTAGGAGGAAATTGCAGTTCGAAGTTGTAGTACAAAGCTACAGGGCCAAAATTCTGAATTGAAAGTGAGGTGACTCTTGCAAATCTTGGAAGAACTGGTTCGTTGGAAAGAGATCTTATTGTGGGGTTGACTTGGTGCTCAGGAGGATTCTAAGATTTAGTCTTTGGGTCTTGAAAGTCTAATTGTAAGAAGACTCTATAAGAAAATAATATTTCTTTCTGGGTTTTCTCCTTGGAGGGATTTTGCCTTGGGTTGGAGCCTATATCTTGTGTACTTTGTCTCGATGATCTTCATTATTTTGGTAATTTCTTGTTGGGCAAGAAATAATAAAGTAATAAAAGTCCAACTAATATCACAAGTAATTATCAATTTAAGGAACATCTTCTATAATATACAAGTATCTTGATTTTCCAACAAGCCAAGTAAGATAAAAAAAACTACTATTATAAATAAGAGAACTGTGTATTGAGTTAACTAAAAATCCTTGAAAAACATACCTTCAATTGAATCATTAGAGCGAGGAAGTAAATTCCACAAACACTTTTTCATTCCATTGAATGAAAAAATGGGACCTGTAAAAGCTAGGTTCCTTTGATGGAAAATAGATAGTAATAGAAAAGGGTTAAAGTAAAGACCAATTGCAGAGAAAGAATAGCTCTATCCAAATGCTGAAGGAATGAGTGAACTGATGAATCGACAAAGAAGGTAGTCATTGAAAATGATGAGAAATCATAAAAAACTGTAAACTGTAGATTTATGAAGGGTTAATCTCAACCATCAATGGTAGGGTTACATAAACATTTGTGAAAAAATAATTTAACGACAAGTGGATGTAAAAATATGTGCCAAGTACTTGGAAAAAACTAGAACCAACATATTTTTAATATGCCACATTGAATGTGACAAAGATATTATGAAACCGTATAATAAACACCTTCACATGAGTATCATAAGCACCAAGTAATGCACATAGTTAACCTGCAGTAATATAAGGAAGCATTTATTTGTTTACAAATTAGTAAACTATATAAAGGTCACGATGAAAATTAATCATTTGAATATGTAAGATCTAAGATAAGTCTATGTGGAAAGTGCCAAAGCCCAAAATGATATAAGGGGAACTAAAAGTTTTAATTAATGTGAATATGTGGAAGGGAATCAACCCTCAGTTATATATTCAAACATTTGATAACTTATTAGTCCCTGCCATCTAGCAATGGGCAGGGACTATAGTAATCGAAAAGCCTTGCTTTAGCATTAGTCTCAATGTGTTCAACTCTGTTATACGATGATTATTACAAAGTTCTCAAACGCGTTCTGCCGAGATAACCAAAGTCTTGGAAGTTATTTTGGTTTGCCATATTATTTGGCCTCTTCGTGAGGTGGAAGAGGCTGGAGCATAGCCTATTTTGCTTTAGGCCCTGTTTATTATTACTAACCATCAACGGTTTTATGTTAATGTTGACATTAGTTTGGATTATCATCACAATCATTTGCAGGTTTGCTGGTTGGGCTATTTGAGCATGATAACATGTTACCAGGTGTTGTGCAGCAGGTGCTGCAGGTGTCCGTGCATGGGGGGAGGTGTCATGTTTCGTTCCCATTTCACGGGAGGTGTGCCATCGCAGAGCTAGATTCAGATGTTCGTGACTTTCCGGATCCGGAGCCATAGTCACCAGCAGTAGCAGGAGTTTTTGTTGTTTATTACTTTGATTATTCTCTTTATTTTGATCCTGCAGAAGTTTATCTAGTTGATTAAGTAGTCAAAAAAGCAGCAGTCCTTGAACGAGTTCTTATGGTGCTGCTTCGCTTGCCGTTCTTCCTCCCTACTCTTCCATTTTTGAAGTCTCTGTCTCTACTACTCTTGCATCCACAACTGGGACTAGATTTGGAGCTACAGGTGCAATACTAGTGGGTTCTACCCTAATAGGTTATCCCAAGGAATTTTCATCCGCCATAGACAGGTCCCTGTCGCAGGTTCGATCCGCACGCTACCCCATTTCTCCAAAAGCCGGTGGCTCCATTCAGCCCAACCCAGCCCCTGTGCTTGGCCTATGAAGACGCATATGCGTTCACCGACTAATCTTCCTGGTTCGCTCCGTTGTAGTATTCATAGAAGTAATAATAATTTCAATTCCTCTACGCATTCTCATCTGAATGCGAGTTGGTTTGCCATGACGAATTCGCTGCTAAAAATTGTCGGTGTGGCGGGAGAATGGTTTAGGACAGCCCCCACGGCTCTTATACGCTCCTCCAGCCACCACATACGAAGGAGAAACTCTTTCAGCCGCGACCCAGCAGGCTCTCCATATGACCACGGCCCAAGATGCCTCTTGAAGATTGAATCGGGTCCTTCTTATTTCTAGGTTCAGTTTTGGCCCGCTTTGCTATCGTTTCTGTAATGTCCGATCATGCTAAAAAGAAATAACTACATGTATAGTTGCAGAGCAGAACACAGATTTCTTTACGGTTGTTGTCCATTTGATGATACCCAGGCCCTACGCTGTGTATCGACATACTGATTTCACTCATTTTCATGGGTTTTCTGTTCGATTCGGGTATAGCTGATGCATCCGGGTGATTGTTACAGTCCCGAGCCTTCGGGGATACCTTGTTTAATTATAGACAAGCGATTGACATACCTTGACCTTCACCGGGTTCAACCTACCTGCATATTTGTTGATCATCCCATTCAGTGATCGAATGGGAGTGGACCCTCAATCGCGGGGATTCAGAATAGATCTGACTAAATTGATTCCTCCCAGTTATACGTGGAGTGAGGGAAACTTACTTTTGAAACTGGGTGCACAAACTGATGCTTGGGCGGAGGCGAATCATCAGTGGTTGACTAGAACCTATTGTTTACCCACCAGCAGGGGCAAGAACAGCGGAAGCAAGGGTCAAGGTAGAAGTTGAAGGGCCACTACCCCGTACAGTGAGTACTGATGCTGCAGGTTTAGGGACTCAATCCTACAGGGGATGTAACTTAGCGGGCTGACAGTCAGGGGGGTTAGACTGTTAAACAACCAACAGGGGATGTAGCTTTGCCTGTTAAACAACAGGGCATGGAACTTAGAGGGTTAAACAACCAAGAATTTGAACATTAAGCTAGCAGCTAAGGTAGCAAAAGTAGTAATGGCCCTGACATCTGTTTGGAGAGCGTTGCCATCTGTTTGGGAAGCTAAGACATTTGTGCTAGTTTACTTGCGACGCTGATTTGGTCAAGGTTAACGTAAGTCAGGTCATTTGTACGTGTTAGCGGCTAATTATTCATTGTGTACACATTTCATTCTATTTAGAATTTTGCATGCAGCGTCCGCTACGTGTAACTTACTTTTCTTTACTTTTGTTGCTATATAATAAAGTTAGAAATTGTTTCGTGGTTACCTCGCATCGACTTCAACTGTCCTCGAAACTTTAGATCACATCGCTGTTGCAAATTCTCGGTAAGTTGCCTGCATCTTCGATGTCATATCTTTTTTCTTTTCTGGCTGGAAAATGTTTTAAGAGCATCATTAATTGTAAGTTCCCATCCATTCTTTTTGTTAGGCTTCCCACCCATCTTTTCTGTAGGTTCTATTTTCTATCCTTCCTCGTCTAGATGTTGATATAAATGAAATAAAATAATATTAGTGTCTACTAATGACCAATCTGAGGTCAATGAGACTAAAAAGCATGATTGATATGGTAGGGAATTTGAAGGATATTTCTCATGCTTTAGGAGTTAGGCATTGTGAATTATGATAGCCTTTTTCACCAACATCTTGTGTATATCATCTTGCTTTTGTATCTCTTAGTTGAGCCTTGAGAGATGGGGAATTTTCTCTTTGTGCAAGTGCGTTGTTTTGGTGCTAAATCAAAATACTAATCTGGTTACACTGCTACAGTCTGGATTTTGTTTTGTAATTGTTGTCTTTGTTTGTACTATGCTTTTAGCAAACGAAATTTGATACACATAAGCATCATAGGGATATTACATTGTAGTATTGTAATTCAGTAAAGGACTGTCAAAACCTATCACTACCTTTATTAATTCTGAACATGAAAAGAATGTGCTACATGAAAATGCCCCTAAACTACTAGCTACTGATTCAAGACTCAATGAATGAATCCATACCTCTCTGCTCTCTCTTATAGATCCAATAAGGTGTACTAGGGTTTATCAAAATGGTTTGCAAGTGACTCAAACTTAGGAATACAATTTTCTTTATCCTAAGCCAAACTCAGAAATAGAATTTATAATAGTCTCTCTTTATCTGGCCACACATGCCTCTCAGATTAGCTGGTGGTGGTGGACGTGTTATCTAAAGCTGGCGGGCCTGTATGAGTGCTCTTTTCTATAACTCAAGATTGATATGCCTCCTTGAACAGCTAGGTGGATCTACTTGTGTAGAAGATTATTGGAGATACTTTCACTAACAATCCTCTTACTGATAATGGTGTTCTCCAACACACCAAGTTGCTATTTGAACATCTTGAATTTCCCTTTTGTAAGTGGCTACTTTACATCACATCGCTGTTGCGAATTCTCGGTAAGTTGCCTGCGTCTTCGATGTCATATCTTTTTTCTTTTCTGGCTGGAAAATGTTTTAGGAGCATCATTAATTGTAAGTTCCCGTCCATTATTTTTGTTAGGCTTCCCACCCATCTTTTCTGTAGGTTCCATTTTCTATCCTTCCTTGTCTAGGATGTTGATATAAATGAAATAAAATAATATTAGTGTCTACTGATGACCAATCTGAGGTCAATGAGACTAAAAAGCATGATTGATATGGTAGGGAATTTGAAGGATATTTCTCATGCTTTAGGAGTTAGGCATTCTGAATTACGATAGCCTTTTTCACCAACATCTTTTGTATATCGTCTTGCTTTTGGATCTCTTAGTTGAGCCTTGAGAGATGGGGAATTTTCTCTTTGTGCAAGTGCGTTGTTTTGGTGCTAAATCAAAATACTAATCTGGCTACACTGCTACAGTCTGGACTTTGTTTTGTAATTGTTGTCTTTGTTTGTACTATGCTTTTAGCAAACGAAATATGATACACATAAGCATCATAAGGATATTACATTGTAGTATTGTAATTCAGTAAAGGACTATCAAAACCTGTCACTACCTTTATTAATTCTGAACATGAAAAGAATGTGCTACATGAAAATGCCCCTAAACTACTAGCTGCTGATTCAAAATTCAATGAATGAATCCATACCTCTGTGCTCTCTCTTATAGATCCAATAAGGTGTACTAGGGTTTATCAAAAGGGTTTGCAAGTGACTCAAACTTAGGAATACAATTTTCTTTATCCTAAGCCAAACTCAGAAATAGAATTTATAATAGTCTCTCTTTATCTGGCCACACATGCCTCTCAGATTAGCTAGTGGTGGTGGATGCGTTATCTAAAGTTGGCGGGCCTGTATGAGCGCTCTTTTCTATAACTCAAGAGTGATATGCCTCCTTGAACAGCTGGGTGGATCTACTTGTGTAGAATATTATTGGAGATACTTTCACTAACAATCCTCTTACTGATAATGGTGTTCTCCAACACACCAAGTTGCTATTTGAACATCTTGAATTTCCCTTTCGCAAGTGGCTTAGTTAAGATTTCAATGACTTGCCGCTCTGTTGGACATATTGCAGAACCATGAATGTGCTACATGAAAATTCCCCTAAACTTCTAGCTAGTTAAACATCCTCGTGGTTTAATGACAAATTATGTTCCCTATTGTGAGCACCAATTGATGCAAAGAATTGATAAAGTAGCAGGGGAACTCTAGGCAATTGAACCCACTCAGGGTTCTAAATATTAGTTGATTTCCCAGCCAATAAGTTTTAGTCAATTTCTTCAATTTGACATGAGTCTACATGTGATGTGACAACACAAAAATTTTTATGGCTGAGCAACTATGTATTTGTTGCCAATTACCCGATCTTCAAAGTGAACATCTTTGTGATTAATCTTGTATTGGTTTGCTACAATGGACTGATTTTCTTGACAATGGTATTTCTTGATTTCACTTATTAATTTTAAGCTGTATTTGACTGGTCAGTGGATTGATATACATTTACAATGACTGATCCTAACGTACAACAAGTTCTTTTTTGTCTTTGGCAGTGGTATTTTGAACTCTGGTATCAAATTGACAGTGGTATTTCTTGATTTCACTTATTAATTTTAAGCTGTATTTGACTGGTCAGTGGATTGATATACATTTACAATGACTGATCCTAATGTACAATAGGTTCTTTTTTGTCTTTGGCAGTGGTATTTTGAACTCTGGTATCAAAACTGTGAATTGGATCTTAACTGACATAAGTAGTTTGAGCAGCTCAGTAGACATTTCCAGTCCCAAAGGTACACACCATCACTCCCTGTTCTATATGCATTTGCATTGTTCAACTTGCTATTATGATTCTGTGACGTGTAATTGCATTGCATGACTAAACATAATATTGCATCGAACACTTAGTTGTCATCATGTCTCCCATGTCTAAGAAACACAATTTGCAATTAGTCTTGCAAAAGCATCACTTATGTTGTGTGGACAATTTCTCATATCTAATTGGAGACTTTTTATTCGATAGTTTAGAACTTTTGCTAGTTTTCCGATACACTTTAATAGAGCTAAGGAAAGGAACAATAGAGTATTTTAGAGAATGTCTCGAAAAACAAGATAGAGAGGCAATTCTGTCTTATGAACATGAACTACATGAAGTGTCACTTCAAGAAATGCATAACATTAGCAACCGTGAAATCTATTTAGAAAAAATGGCTAGATCTGCCTCAAACAATATACCCTTAGGATCTAGAGGTATATGGGGAGACATTTTCTGTATCCACTGGCTCTCAAACTGGCTGAAAATTCCAATTAGGGTTTGGTCCAAAACAAAGATGAGAATTTATTTGCACTTCAATTCACGTCTTACAGCAAATACTCGTGACATATTATTCCATGATGAGGATCCTCTGAATGGGCACTTCGAACCTTTGGTTCGTAGGCAGTCTACAATTGATTGTACCTTCCAACAACAAACCAATGCCTCATATGAACAAATGAACTTATGCAGTAAACAAGATAACATAGAAACACATCTTCTTCCAAGTAAAGAATATATAGGAAAAATAACGATGTCTCGTAACATATACACATGTCTTCTTGAAGCTAAAGAAGATACAAGTGATATAGTGATATCTCCTCCTAACATTAGGACATATGATGTAGCAACTGCGACAAATACCGAGGATGTTATAATGTTTCATTCATCGCATTCCTCAAAGAATAATACTAAAGCACAACCTGAAACAAAATGTCAATCTATTGAAGCTAAATTAAAACCATCTTGTCACTTAAACAAGCACAAGAGAAGTGTATCTTTGCATGTGCTTAAGGACATTGCTCAAAAGGATTTGAAAAGACAAAAAATAGGCATTGAGTATAACAAAATTACAATGAAACAACAAGAAGATGTTAGTGATACACTGAGATTTCGGTCACTTAGAAACATGTCTGCTATGTCTCAGGAACACAAGTTGCAATTACTGTTGCAAAATCATCACTTATTTCGTGTGAACAATTTCTCATATCTAATTGAAGACTGTTTATTCGATAGTTTAGAACTTTTGCTAGATTTTCAATACACATCAGTAGAGCTAAGGAAAGGAACAATAGAGTATTTTAGAGACTGCCTTGAAAAACAAGATAGAGAGGCAATTTTGTCTTATGAACATGAACTGCATGAAGAATCACTTAAAGAAATGCATAACATTAGCAACTGGGAAATCTATTTAGAAAAAATGGCTAGATCTGCCTCAAATAATATACCCCTAGGATCTAGAGGTTTATGGGGAGATATTTTCTGTATCCATTGGCTCTCAAATTGGCTGAAAATTCCAATTAGGGTTTGGTCCAAAACAAAGATGAGAACTTATTTGCACTTCAATTCAAGTCTTAAAACAGATACTCATGACATATTATTCCATGACGAGGATCCTTTGAATGGGAAGTTCAAACCTCTCGTTCGTAGACAATCAACAATGCATTGTACCTTCCAACAACAAACAAGCAACTCATATGAACAAACAAACTTATGCAATAAACAAGATAACATGGAAACATGTCTTCTTCCAAGTAAAGAAGATACAAGTGAAATAAAGATATCTTTAGCTAACGCTAGAACATCTAATGTAGCCATTGTGACAGATACTAAGGAGGTTGTAATGTTTCATTCATCACATTCCTCAAAGAACAACATTGAAACACAATCTGAAACAAAATGTCAATTTGATCAAACTAAATTAGAACCATCTTGTCATTTAAACAAGCACAAGAGAAGTGTATCTTTGCATGTGCTTAAGGACATTGCTCGGAAAAATGTGAAAAGGAAAAAAATAGGCATTCAATATAACAAAATTACAATGAAACAACAAGTAGTTCTAGAGAACACAGGAGATGTCAGTGAGACACTGAGATTCCAATCACTAAGAAACTTGAAAAAACATATTAGAACCAACGCACAAACAGAAATGGTAACTTCTCGTCCATTAGGCAAACAGACAAAAGTTCTAGAAAACATAGAAGATGTTAGTGAGACACTGAGATTTCGATCACTTAGAAACTTGAAAAAACATATTAGAAACAACGCGCAAACAGACACTGTAACTCCTTGTCCATTAGGCAAACAAACGAAAAGTTTATCTTTGTGTTTGCTTAAAGGCATTATACGGAAAAAATTGAAAACACGGAAAATAAGACTCGCATTCAACACAGCAACAATGAAACAAGAAATAGTCATAGAAAACGTGGACTACAATCCATTTGCAACAAGATCAAAGGATCTTTCAGCACAATCAAAGAAATCAGGGAAATCTAGCCTATCGATTCAGTCAAGATCAACGAACAAATTAATAGAATTATCAAAGTTTGATCAAATATATCAAAGACAAATAACTGACACACCTATTTTCAATTGTTCATCATGTGAAAGAACCTTTTTCAAAAAAGACATTTGCTTTGTGGAACAAGCAAATCAAACAAGACGAAATAAGATTAGGAAACTATCAACTAGTTTCGAGGATGTTAAATCTCGTGTTTAAAATCGCTACATTTGTAAACACTGCAAAAAAGCAATTGAACATGGAACAATAGCTAAATATGTAGTTCCTAAACAAATAAGAAGAAACAATGCCACTAGAACACTCACACAACTCACTGAAATAGAAGAAATACTAGTTGCATTAAGATTGCCCTTCTTGCAAATAAAAGAAATGGGCCATTGACATAAGAAGCCGCAACTAGGCTTGACTGGAGGAGTCATCAATGTCCCCACAAATATTTCCAGAATTCAATCTGCATTGCCTCGAACTATAAAAGACACTGACACGATTGTCGTTTTTCTAAAAAAGAGTTTAAGATTCAAAAGTGCTTATGCATTTGGTCGAGTTAAAGTTCACAAAGTGATGAAAGCATTAAAACAATTATGCAAAAGAATGCTTTACAAGCTCGAGAACGCTACCATAAATGACAATTGGAAAGAGGTATTCCTAAAAAACCAAGAGGCATATCAAAGTTCAAGTGACGTTGAAGATAGCGAAGATGATAACCAAGAAAATGATGAACCAATGACAAAAACATTGGTCCATGGATTCATTGATGCACACACTGTCTATGACCTTGTAAATAAACAAATTAACATTGCACCTGTTGCCGGATACATGCCATTAGGAATCTTCAAAGATAAGTACTCAGAAGAAATGAGTTTCCCGTCGCTTTTCTATGGCAACAAACGCCCAGTTGACATCTCCAAAAACTTTACATATCAAAAGATTTGTCACTGGGAAGTGCTGCATAAAAACCACGATTTTTCTTATCATACTACAAACTTGTTTTATAAAGCAATTCGCATTACCATAAATCAAGTCTTGAATACAATGTGGATTAGAATTAGAAAAGGGAAATTGAAAGGTAGAAAACTAGTTGCAAAAGATGTTAAGTCAAAACCAAACCTAGATCGTATTTTAAATTCTGACATTAGGTACATGGACCTAAAAACAATTCGTACCTCGCCTGACTACCACCAGCAAATACGGAACAAACTCTATGCAATGATTCGACAACTAGGGCCGCCCACTTTCTTTGTCTCCTTTAGTAGTGCCGAGCATCTTTGGGATCCTTTAATGCATGCATTGAGAGACATAAAACAAAACACTAGAAAACCAAACACAAATGAACTTGATGAAAATGAACCTAGCTCGTTAATAAGAAACAACCCTGTTACTTGTGTACGTTACTATAGATCTAGGAGGGACGCACTACATCAATTGATACCTCATGATCACAAGTATTATGGAGAACTCAATGACCACTTCTATGTAACTGAATTCAAAAACCGGGGAAGTGAACATGAACATGATTTACTTTGGATAAATCTGCACCAATCTATGGTCAAAATACAAACATTGAAGTCGAACAATTCGTTGACAATTACTTGTCAACTGATTCATTCCTACTTGCAAAGGAACTTAGAGCTCTACAACACCATTGTCACACAAAAAGTTGTAGGGAGCATGCAAATTCTAATTGCATATTTAATTTCCAAATACCACCCATGAAAGCAACAAAAATGCTTGAGCCTCTTGAATTCGATAGTGATAAAACAAAAACACATGCAAAGCTAATCTTTGAAACAATAAACAGCACAAGATACAGTGAAAATGATACATTTGATAGCTTTTTGGCCAACCTTGGACTAGTACACAATGAATACATACATGCCATCCAATGTACACTAAATCGAACAACACTCTGATTGCAAAGAAAACCAGTTGACACCTGGACAAATAGCTTTGCAAAACACGTTTCTGGAATTTGGATTGCAAACAGTGATTCCCAATTTGTACTTGACTCATATGCAGCTGCAATGTATTGCAGTTCCTATATGATGAAAGAAGATAGAACACTCACAAGGACATTTAAAAACATACGCGAAGATCATGTGAAAACAAAATCTGATATCCTAAAGACCATTACTTATTTAGGGAAAGCTTTGGTCAACTTGCAACAAATGTCTGCACAACAAGCAGTGCATATTGTGTTATCACTTCCACTAAATTGTAGTTCACGAAAGTGTGTATTCATTAACACATCTCCTGTCGATGATCGTGCATTTGTTCTTAAAAGAAAAAAGGACTTGCAAAAGGAAGCATATGACTCAGAAGACATAATGTGCCCATCAATTATTGGCTACTATGTTCTACGACCTATCGCTATTGAACTTGTATGCTTAGCAGAATTTGCATCTAGTTATACAAAGAAAGGACAAAAACACGGAAAATCAAGTAGACCATATGTCATTCGATCTGTTAAATATAACAAATACAAGGACATTGAAAATCATTGTAGAGAGCAATTAATGTTATACTACCCTTATCGAGTAAGTGAAACTGTAATTAAGCAACATCACACAAGTTGGAAATCTGCATATCTTGCATTCGAAGAAATAGTCAAGCAAAATGAACAAAAGTTCAAATTTGTTACAACAACTACATGGGATGACATAGATGATGCAATGCACATAGTAGAAACAGAAACTGAATAGATATTCGACATAGATAGTTTGAAATCAAATGAAACAAAAACCATAACATTTAACAAATCAATAGATGACAAATACGAAAACTATGACTTCCAAAATGACTTGGAACATTTCCAAGATACAAAGAAGTTTGCTCTACGATCTACAAGGCCATATGAAATCGTCAAACAACCACATATACTTGAAGATGTAGAGTACTATGAATTAATGCGACAATTAAACACAGAACAAGCAAGCATAGTTACTAATGTTATAACAAGAAAATTGTACAGACCAGATGAACTGATCTATTTGTTATTAACAGGAGGTGCAGGAACAGGAAAGACACACACAACTAAGGCAATCTTCCAATCCTTAGTACGCATACACAATTTGGCATTGCCTTATAACCCGTCACAACTAATAGGAATAATCATTGCATACACGGGAAAAGCTGCCTTTAATGTTGGTGATGTGACATTGCATTCTACATTCTATTTGCCCTTTAACAAAGCAAATTGCCCCTCACTAAACAATGAAAAACTAGACACATTATCGAAGCATTTTCAACAATTGCGTGTACTCCTCATAGATGAGGCATCGCTTGTTGGTGCAACAACACTATATCAAATTGATAAGCGACTCCAACAAATCTTACACACACCAACTTCATACTTTGGTAATGTTGACATCATATTCTCTGGTGATCTTTACCAGGCAAACCCAGTCAGAGATTCTCTAATCTTTGAAAACCCAAAAATCAACAAAAACACAATTCCATACGACTTCTGGCCAGATAAAATAAAATGTTATCAATTGCACACAACAATGCACAAAAAAGACCCATTGTTCATTGATGTACTAAATAGGATGAGATTAAACATGCAAACAGAGCAAGATATTACTTATGTAAACAATAACTGCTACAGGATCACACCTTTAAGCCTAGTTTTCCCATACATTTTCTATCGAAATAAATATGTCCATAATCATAATGCAAAAATTATTTCTCTAACAAAGGGGGAACAAATAACGCTACTTGCAATTGATAACTATGAGATTCCTGGATCGAGTTATTTTGCTTTTGATAAAGCAATCTCATTGCCATCAACAATCACAGTTAAACAAAACATGTTAGTTGAACTATATGTAGGAAATTACAATACAAACGATGGATTGGTTAATGGTGCTGAAGGGATTTTCAAATCCTATTCATCTAATAACAACGGACCTGACATTGTCTGGATAGAATTATCAGAACAAAAATCGGGAAACAACAAAGAAACAAATTCAAACAACTATACGATATAAATATATTTCCAAATTGGACACCAATATTTCAAATTGCAAAATCGCTAGCAATGTCTCATAACAAATTACAAATTACAATTTGCAAACAATTTCCAATCCAATTAGCCTGTGCATGAACAATACACCGAACACAAGGGTTGACATTAGATCAACTTGCATTTGATCCAACTGGTGTCACAAAACATGGTCTAGTCTACATTGCATTATCACGTGTTAGAACTATCAAGTCACTATACTTGATTAACAAATTGACACAACAAAACTTCCATATCAAAAACAAGATAATTAATGAAATGGCACGGCTAGAAACAATTGGTGCATGGAAACTAGAATTCGCAAAGAAGAAATCTGATAACAAGGATGTTTTGTCAATTGCAAGTCTAAACACACATAGTCTACGTGCACACCTTAGTGACGTGATTCAGCACAATGACTTAATGGACAATATGATTCTCTGTTTTCAAGAAACTCATCTCTACATTCCACCAATAGACAAAGAATTCTTATCATTAAATTTTACCATTGCACATTCGACACATGGAATTCTTACTTGCATAAACAAAAAAAATATCTATTAAAGCAACAAAGACATTTTGCAAAAACAAAATAGAGCTTACCCTAATTGACATGTACTTTCAGCAGCCGATTTCCTTAATGAACATTTATGCAACACAATTTGAACAAGTATCCACGATAATGCAGATAATAAAAGAAGCAAAATCGCAAACTACATATACTAATTGTGTTTTATTAGTTATTGGTGATTTCAACATTGACATCAAACAACAAACATCTTGCAGCAAAATCTTCGTACAATTTATTGAAATGGAAAACTTACAAGAAATAACAAGCAAACTATATTCGCAACAAAAAACAATAATAGACCATATCTGGACAAATTTGCCTATAAAACAGTGTGAAATAAATGTAACATGGGCATATTGGTCCGATCATAGCATATTCTATGCGCTACTACAACTCTAACGACCCTTTTCTGTGCAATCCGTTAAACATGCCATAAAACAAAACCTATGTTTTCCACTTTTTTGCACTTTTGGTTTTCTCACAGCAAAATAAATGTAGCATTGGTATACAAGTTTCTCTACAATTTGCTATGTTTTCCACTTTTTTCCACTTTTGGTTTTCTCACAGCAAAATCAATGTAGCATTGGTATACAAGTTTCTCTACAATTTGCTAAACTTCATATTCAGAAAAATTCTATGCTTATCCAAGCAATATCAATCTCCAATGGACATACTAAAAGTCTATGTCTTGCAGCTTCCTTGCAACACTTCACGCAAACTAATCAAGGTAACAAGACATAGAATAAAATTATGCACAGATGTAGTATTACATAGAACACATTTTACTTATAAACCTAATAGATTGTACTCATGTGTTGTACAGGTAACTAATATGAAAAGGCAACACGAAGAAATTACTGCTCCAGAGACTTGCACTCTCTCAGAGACTTGCAACGTCTCAGAAACTAATAAAAAGTAACTAAATAACCTTTCAATCTATTCTTACAAGTTTTATAATACAAACATTATGTTAATTCAGATTCTTTTAATATTGTTCTATAGGTAGAAACATGAAAATAAATCTGAAATAAGCGCTAACCATCAACTATGCACTCCAATCACAATACAGGAATTAAAAAGCCTGAAACTTGGAAGAATCTTTCACGGTGACTTTCTTGTAATTTATAAAACAATGGTTGATCAAATACACGGAATTCAATTGTTACGTGCTGAACTAGTGGATAGGAAAGGGAATATGGCAATTACACTGAATGTGCCACATAATCTCATTGCTACTGTTGAGGACAAACTTGTAGTCGGCCAGGGAATCTGTATAAGAGATTTCAAGATCTCTCCCAAAACAGTTTATGACCATGGAGACTGTACCTGCATATTAGTTTTACATGATAAAAGCATCATAGAAACTATCCCAACCGTCTGTACGCAATACGCATTTGTACCAACAACCACTATTAGCCAACTCACAAACACAACAACTGCATTCGCAATTGACACAGTAGCTGGTCTTGTAACATCCGCAAAAGAAATAGGTGGTCAATATGTCCTAAATATCAAGGATGGCCAATCGCAAAAAGACAAAGCTACGGTATATACAAATTCAACCATTTATACTTTTTTACATTTACTTAGAAGCAATTACATTAGTGTTAACACTAGTACATTTTGCAATTCAGGTTTATCTTTTCACTACATTTCAACCAATTTTCAAATCAATACAAAAACAAATTTTGAAACAAGAAGCACCAATGGTGTTGTTTCGGAATCTTGTCAGAGGAAAAGAATACGGATCACTACGCACATGCAAATCCACCTTCATAATAGCCGTCAATTCGAACAGAGTACTTGCAAACCTGAGAAAACTAACTATGTCGACAACAAAGGTTGTTTCGTAGTCCACAAAATATAATTTCTAATTCTCTATTTGTTGTTTTCCTAAATTATTTGCTATTCTCCTAAATTATGCTCCTTCATTTATTGTCCTCCTAGTATTTTTTATTACAATATCTAACGCTAAAACTGTACTGCAACATGAACCAGGTTAAAGGAATGTTGACAATAGCAAACATACATGCAGAACCTTTTGTTACAATCTGCAACAATTGCTCTCTTCCAGCAGACACATTTAGAACAGTTTTCACGGATCAACTTAACTGTTCCACATGTCAAGAGTTAACCACGTATCGACGCTACTTACAATTGCATTGCATCATCCAAACAGAGGAAAATTTTCAGTACAAGTGCATTCTAAAAGGCAGTTTGCTTTTAGAACTTTATCCATCTTTAACAGGTCTGACATATGAAAAATATCTAGAAGACGTTGCTAATGTTACGTACAACTTACGAGATTTCCACGTATGCAGTAGTTTCCTGTTGGATAGTTTGGATGTCATTGTGCGTACAGATTGACTTATTTTACCCTCTGTAGCGTTTCTAGATGGCTTCATAAACCTAGTTGATGTATAGAGTGACTTTCAGATGCACACTTAATGGCTACAACTAATGCTTTTGTTCTTGTAATAATTATTCTCTCTTGTAAACATGTCATAAAAAAGTGTTACTATTAGTGTGCAACTTGTATAGTATACCAACACGTTGAGGTAATGAACTGTGTATATTCAATACTTTAATGTCATATCAACGCTGCAATGACATCTTCATGTTTATGCAATTTATGTGTAACTGTTTTAGTCATGTATCCTAAACTTCTCATGACATTGAATCTATTCCTGAACTTTGATGGGCCACTACTAACTTGTGGGTGGCTAAGATTCTCCATCATTTTCAGTGGCTTCCTCATGTTGAACATCTAGTTGATTTGTTTGAGGTTCTCAAGTGTTGATTTGTTTGAGGTTCTCAAGTTGTCATGCGAAATGGGGGCGCTCCATAGCGGCAAGTCCCTGCCTTGAGCTGGAAAGCTTTATAAAGAACAGTACAGTGATCCAGGAGCATGGACACAAGTCCCTGCCTTGAGCAGCAGTTGATGTGGGGGAAATGGGTTTCATTTATGTAACGTCTGCACCTAATTGTTTTCCGTGCTTCTATGCAGCCTTAACCTCTGCAAGTGGTGTGTGTTCTGCTGGTAGGGATGCTGGGAGATCGATAAACTGAATCTCTCACTAGCGGCATTGGCCTTTACCTTTGCCTTGTCTCCCTCACCTTAGTTAGCTATCCTACTTACCTTCGTAGTACCCAAGTCCACCCTTGACTTCGTTGCTTACTTTCTTATCCCTTTCCACACTTTGACCTTTTCACCTCATTTGACTGTATTTCGTGATGTGACATGACACTGTCACTATAAGTTTAGCATCAAATTCCATAAATTCATGTTAATTAAGTTTGAAAACTAACTGATTGAATCTTCTTGAACCTTCATTATTGTATTTTTAGGCTTCCAAATATCATGGTAATGTTCTTGCATTGCATATGAGCAAGCCTCTGGGATTCAACTACAACAATGGGATGTATTTGTTTATAAGTGTCCAAATGTCTTTTCCTTTGAATGGAAAGACTGAATTCAATTTACTAGGCATCATCTTCACTAAAGCATTATTATCGGAGCCGAGGTTCCACAAGCATTTTCTAAAGTTCATGTCTCAGGGTTCAAATCTGCTTTTTAGGTTTGCAAATGTCAGTTTTTTCATTCTCACATTTCCATATCCTAGGGCTTTTGGAAAACACTTTTACCTAAGCTGACTTTCCCCTTGCAATTTCAAAATGCATGTCCTGGGTTCAATTTTTATTTTTAGGTTCGAAAGTGTCATCATTTTTTGTGAGGCCAGCTTTCATTTAATTCTTCTTCTTTTGATTTGAAGAACATGTTTCCAAAATATTTGCATCTTCTTGTGGATATTCCTATCGAAATTACAGGGAATTATTTGCTCGAGTTGGAAAGAATTACTACTAAGTACCCTATCATCTCATTGTTTTTCTGGTGGGAATATTTTGCAATACGTTTGGAGTTATGTTTATGACGATGTTATAAGGCTTGATGATTTCGTAAAATTTATAGATTGCTCACATGTTCAGGTAATTTAGTATTTTTGCTGCAAGTGAGAGTTCTCCATTATCCCTTAGAGTATTTATTGTTGGAATTGATTTGAATTTTGCAATAGACAATGTCATGAGAGGCAAGCTCCTTAAAAATTAGAAAATGATTCAAAATTCTCTGCAGCAACAAAAGTGCTCACTTCCATCAATTGTTGCCTTATTATTCAGTCATACACCATCAACAAAGAAGGTGGTTTTCCTAAACAGTCTTAGTATTTCAAAGGATCTGGAAACATGTGTGAAACTTGTGAAACAATATTGAAGGAAACATATTTTATTGTTCCCTAGCTTGCAAGGTTTGTAAAAGTCCTCATGTTTCAGCTTCATTTTCTCATAAAATTTGGGTTCAGCTATCTTACTGATTTGCACTAAACTCTTCCATTTCCATTTGGGCTAGCAATTAGACACTGTTAGTGATTTTTCATCATGTCCTGCTATGAAATTTATATGAAATCTATATGGTATTATAAATTGCAAGTGTACCAGATGGTGAAACAAGGGAAAGATCTCTCTCAGTATTTACTTAAATCTGAGGTTTTACCACTCTCTAATTTTGTATTTACTCAACGTGAAAGCCTGAAGGATGAGCTATGATTCTCTCTCCCTCTCTCTATTTTTTCCCTCTGTGATTTGAATTCAATCTGGGCACTTCAATTTTTCACACTAAATACTATGGGTATATAGTTACCCTTCGCTGGCTTGCATTTTCCAGATTACCTAAATGCTTAGTCATAGACCTTGATCTTGAAAGTTGAAACCTGATTTGCATAACTACTAAATGAGACTGGACAATCAGTATTCAAGCGTAATAGCTAGTGAGGGTCATGGTGTTATGAGAACTATGTATACTAAATGAGTGAAAAGTGAAGACTCATCCAACCCTAATTGTATGCTTGATTATTTTAATTTTGAGCTGGCTATGTTTAAGGATTCGACATAACTCTTCTCTTATTCATGATCCACATTCTCACTGTGGCTTGTATGCTTGCTTGTGTTTTGAAATGTCCAATAGACCTGTTTGATCCAAATGGATGAAGAAGAAAGGAAAAAATTCCAACAGTAATTGTGTACTTGTATATGTTGTATATTGTATGCATCTCATGCACTAGCTAAAACTATAATGCAAAACTATAATGCAGAATGTGCAGTATTCAACCATGGCAATCCATATGTTTTTTCTACGCTTTTTAATATGCCTGGTGCCTCACCTTGTTTCCAAGGTAATCCATCAACCCCTCCCAGCACATGAAACACTTTAATACTACATATATAGTGCCTCAAACTGACAAGACTATACCAATCATTTCAGGCAAACAATTGCTTCTCATGGTTACTGGTTCAAATAGTGCCTCAAACTGGCAGGACTATACCAACCATTTCTTCGTTGGCAGGCAAACAATTGCTTATGGTGGTCGCTGGTTCAAATATGTTTCTCATTCTTCACCTTGAACCTTCAAAATCAATGTCTGCCATGTCTCTCTATTTTTCATCACCAAGTGATAAAGAGCTTCTGCCTCCACACTGGCCCTTGGCGCAGTTATTGCCATGTCTCTGTATTTTGCATCACCAAGTGATAAAGAAATTATTCCTCCACACTGGTCCTTGGACCAGTTGTTACCACGTCCAGATTGGTCGAAAACAAAGTTGTCAGGCCTGAATATCTGACCGTAAGGGCCTGACATCACATTTTCAACAGTTCTGGGCTCAAGTTCCATGATATCACATTGTCCATGGTTCATGGCTCAAGGTCCATGAGAACAAACCCTGGAACAAATCTCAACCAACCCACCTTGCAAGAATTCCACTGCTACAACCTCACAAGATTAATTGACATGTTTGTTGTACAACATTTTTTAGTATATTTATATATATATTAAGATATTTGATGTTTGGTATACTCTGTGTGCCTCACTATGGATGTGTATTATGTATGGCTCATTTGATTACATTCTGTTTGACATATGGATATGTGATGTCACATGTATGTTTTGTATTAGTCAACTTTTATGGCTATCCTGACTAATTGTGCTTGTGTAGGATAGGAGTGTGTGTACATGGTGATGAAGCGTAAAGAGTAAGTGCTAGAAACACATCAATATATGCACTGGCTTTTTTGTCTTTCTCAAAAAATTGAACTTACAAAATAGATTCTATTACTGAGTGTAAACCTTGCTTAGCGAGGAGTACACCTTAGACTATTACATAAGACCTATTACTAGCTTTCAACAGAGACTGATTACTTATCCTGTCTACCCAATTGTTTGTGGTTGATAACTACTAAAATTCAGATAGTGCCCAACCAAGTTTGCCCTTTAAAATTTAATTTCCTATTAGTTACTGCCATACTTATTAGAATGGCTTGGACCCGCCAGAAAGTGAGTGTAATATAATCTATTGCCCACAGTCCTTTTCTAAAATGTGACATCATTTTGATTAGGTTCATGCTCCAAGGTTTGCAGAATTTCCAAACACAGCATCTATACCATACTTGGTTATCTAGTATATGTTTAGGTAAGCTTGGGAATTTCCCAGAGAGTTCACAAAGATTTGTGGAAACACTATAAAATAAATCAAAGGATATGGAGTAATCCTTGTAGTATATTAAAAACATATAACCACAACTTAGCCATTTTATGTAAATTTTGCTTTCTATATATAGAACCCTATGCTTATGCACAGTGGAGTTATGGGTATGTATCTTCTCCTCATTACTTCCACTCTTTCCCTTTATAGATTGCCATATCGCTGACTGGCATATCCTTTCTTCTGTGCAACGAGAAGTTCGAGCCTGTCACACTCAACTGCCAAAACCTCACTTGCAATCTAAGACCAAGATTTTATTTGAGATTTGCCTCTGATGTCAGATACATCACTTAATTTCCGATTTACTTTTTTTGTCACATACATCATTTCATATCCCATCTGCCTCCGATGTCAGATGGTAAGTTTTTTGTTTTATGGCGATCATAAACACCGGTTTGCTCCAATAAATGCTCTTCATATTGGATTATATCCTCTCCAATTTGATCTTGAAGTATTTCAACTCCATTTCAAATCAGTCCGTATATGTATTTATTTCTCCACCTGTCAGAAATTTATCCCGCATTCAAGTGTTGCGATCTTGCACGGCTTTCCCTATTTGGTTGTACAACACTTTTCTATTGCATCTCTTTTAGTGCATAGGTTCCAAAAACGCTCGTTCCACAAGGTTGAACAAGCCTATACAAACATCCATTACCCACTATATTTCAATCTTTTCAAATGATTACCTCTTGCTTCCAGTAAAATATTCTCAAAAACTCAGTGCCATTCACACTTAAAACCAGCTTGCAAACACGTTGAACTCTTTTATAAATTGGCAAAAGCAATGCCTAATTTCTTGCCTACAAAACAACACTACCTTCTGCACCTACATATTGACATACATCTCTCTGCTTCACATAACATGGAATCCATTAGCATAAGCCAACTTACTCAACTGGTAGCATTGTTTCTCTTAGCACTTGTTCCCATGACTCTTCTGATTATGGACATCGTAAAACTAGAAGCACAAATAAAAAAGAAACCAAGAAACAGCCACTAACAATAACATCTCGAACGAGGAGCATAGGAATCTACGACAAGTACTCAGCTATTAGGCTATCCAGAGGAGCATACATCTCGAACGAGGAGCATAGGAAGATGAGCATATGAATCTACAACAATTACTTGGCTATTAGACTATCCATCTACTACTTCTGCCCCTACAACATCCTTGCCAGGTAATAGAAATAAGTGGCTTTTGGGTTCAACTCTTTTCCTTCTTCTGGGTATGGTTTTTCACAATGATTATGGAGTATATTTGAGTTACAACTCACATTGGTGTATTTCTGTCCTTTTTTACATTGAAATTTGTGAATAGTTGCCTCAACATAAGACCTGTTAGATTTTATGTTGTAGCTTCTGTATCATAACATTGATGAGAAATATATGGCAACTGCTTGTTGGTTTTCTCTTGGTAAGTAACTTTGCTTGGGGGTGCCTCTGCGTCACAGCTTTATGTCCAATGA
Organism: Pinus taeda; assembly: GCA_000404065.3. Lineage (NCBI taxonomy): Eukaryota > Viridiplantae > Streptophyta > Pinopsida > Pinales > Pinaceae > Pinus > Pinus taeda. Next base: position 63,444 of record APFE030057242.1, read on the forward strand.
CACTATTAAATGGCTTAGTATAAAGGTTTTCAAATATCAGACTTGCATTGTGTCTTTGTCCAGTCACTCTACCTTTACAAGGGGTGGGCTTGAATGACCTGTGTTGTCTAGGCTTCAACTTTGTCCCAAATTCTATTGTCTATTTGGGATACCATAATGGCAGCAGGAGGATGACAATTTTGCAATGGAGTGGTGGAAAATGCTGTGATCAGTATCTAGGTTTCTTAAGGTTGAATGCAAGTCATTTTTTGGTTTCTTATTAAAATAATAAAAACAGAGTTTCCTTGCTCTGAATCATGCCATTGGTGTATTTCTGCCCTTTTTTACACTGAAATTTAATTGTTAATGATGCAAATTTGTTTTCTTGCTCTGCATTTAGCAAATGTACACAAACATTATTTACATGTATGCTGATAATCCAAATTGTGTACAGGCTCTGCATCTCGATCACGTAAGCCGCTGCTTCAAGTGCTGGTGGTGGTACTTATGTTGAACCAACAGAAGAACTTGCTGAATTGACAGATGGAAAATGCTATGATCAGTATCTAGGTTTCTTAAGGTCGAATGCAAGTCATTTTTTAGTTGCTTATTAAAATAATAAAAACAAAGTTGTCATGAACACATTTATTTGCCATTCGTTTCTGCACAACGTCATTTTACACTAAATGTTCTGCTTAACCATGCCAGGGGAGTTTCACCTACAGCACATAGCCTCAATTTCTAGCTTGCTGGGTCAATTTCCAGTGGTGTAGGTTCAGGGAAAATGTGTATTCCAGCCAAAGAGGCATTGAACTTTTTATTCCCTTGGGTGAATTGCTAAGCATTCTCACAGCTCGATTTCACCCATCTCTCATTGTTGTTGTATGTGATTGGGTACAGCCATATGGTTGCCTAAATGTTAACACCCTAACAATGCCCTTCAATTCTCAGATTACACCTTGCTACTTAGCCAAAGATGCCCCAATAGGCCTTGCTGCCCAGATCAGACTTTATTGACTCTCAGCATAATGAACAGTGTCGAAAGCTTAATCAACAACTAGAACAATTGGAACTGATAGATCTGTGGTTGGATCTACTGCATCTCGATCATGTAAGCCGCTGCTTCAAGTGTTGTTGGTGGTACTTATGCTAAACCAACAGAAGAACTTGCTGAATTGACAGAAGCTGCGTAGGTTGTTGATGGCTGCTGGTCTTACTTATGCTGAACAAAACAGAAGAACTTCCTGAATTGACAGAAGCTACGTAGGATGTTGCTGACTGTTAGTCATACTTATGCTGGAACTTGTTGAATTCACAGAAGCTGCGTACGATGCTGCTTTTCCCAGCTCAAGGCAGGGACTTGCTGCCATGCAGCGCGTCTTGTTTGAATATAAGGACTATCATAATGACATAATACTTACATAGAAACCACTTTTGGGAATATTTTTGGATATAATACATGTAGGATAAATTAATAATATACAAAAGTTGAAGCCTAGTTAGGGATTGAGCATATAAGACCATGGATGTTTAATTAAGGTCTAAGTTCTATATAGCTTCCTCGATAGAAACATATAACAATAGGAATATTTATGATTGTATATCATTGTAAAGTATATAAAAATAGCAATAATGTGAAACATTTCATTATCTCATTATCTCTATTGAGTTAAAAAAATGGTGTATTGATTAGGGGTTTGTTACAAGTGGTATCATAGTTGTAGGTTATTACATTGGGAATTTTTGTTGAAAAATGGAAATTGTGGTATGAATTTCACCCTTAAAGTTGATGGAGAAAATTTTCTTTCCGACCCTTTTCCAAGTCAAATACAAAAACTCAAGTCAACTTCATAAGAGAAATTGACTCTTCAAGGACACATATAAATAGACCTTATGTTGGAGATCATTTGGATCATCCATTACATCAAACAAGTTTGTACATCTCTAAAATTGTAGAAGACACTTCACACATCCAAAGGAGGAGAAGGAGATATGTTTGACCTGTGTTGACTTTATGTTTTGGGGTTGTTTTAACCAACGTTGACGTTATTTTCATTGGGCTATAATTTGTTGCTTTGACCAAGCTCTTGGAGGGATAATTTGACTACATTTATTGTAGAGTTGACAAGATTATTTTGGGAATTTTGTCTGGGTTTGACCATAGGTATGAAGCTATGGTTTTACCATAGGCTGACCTTGATGTTTGACCAAATTTCTAGCAAAATTTGTGGACTATTTTGACTAGGTTTAATTGAGGAAGGAATGCCACATTCATTGTTGGGTTGATTAAAATTATTCTAAGCTATTTTGACCATTGACTTTGATAGTTTAGGGTAGTTTTTTGACTGCTATTGACTTTACTTTCACAAGGCTAAAAATTATAGACTGGTACTTTGACAAAAATTGACTTCATCTCTCAATATTGATTGGTTTTTTTTGGATTGGTGATTTGGAAAGTCAAGGTATTGAGTTTGACTTGTTTATGGATGTACTATTTGGACTATGTATCTCACCTTGAACATTGACTAACTAATAAAAGAAGAATTTGATCAAAGGGTTTCCCCCTTTATGGGGGTATTCCATGGCCTTTGACCAAATCTCTGTGTCTCATTTTGCTTGGCTATATTCTATTGTAAATATATTGTTTATTGTTATATCTATAATTTCTTAACTATTGTTGGGGTAATTGAAACTGGAAGAAATTGTTTAAAGTGATTATAACGATATAAAACACTATGTAAAGTTAACATGGAATTAGACTTGAGGTGAAGACTAGCCTAAGGGGACCAAAGAGCACCCCTTGGATACACTCTTTTGCAGATTGGTGATCAATTTTTTAGGCAAGATGTCTACTTCCTATTTCAAGATTGAGGAGAAGCTGAATGATGCCTCTAACTTTGCAACTTGGAGGACTAGATTGGATATTACAATGGAGGAGAATTATGTGATGTAATATATGTGGGACAAAATAGTCAAACCTCGAGATAAAACCAATGCCAATGTCAAGTCCAAGTACAAGAGAGGTGATATCAAGGCCAAGAAAATTATTATTGACTTTGTTAGAGATCATATCATTACTTATGTGTATAAGATGAAAAAGCCAAAGGAAATGTATGACAAATTGATTGTAATGTATGAGGTCAAAAATATTACCCAAGTCATTTCATTGAAGAGTCAACTCTGTGATGTCAAGTTGTTTAAGTCAAAATATATTACAACCTACTTCAAGTGGATCTCCAAGATAAGGGATCAACTTCTTTCCATTTGAGAAATTGTATTTGATAAGGAGCTTGTGAAGATGACACTTAGTGGGCGTCATATGTCTTAGGAAACTTTCACTACTAACATTGGTTGCAAGAAAGATATACCTTCATTTCATGAAATCTTAGGGTTGTGCACTCAAGAATAATCTAGACTCATTTCTAGAGGGAAAATCTAGAGACATGATGAAGAAGGAGAGCCTACAACCCTCAAAGGGAAGACCTTTCAAAGGGAATCCAAAGAATCCAACTCCACCATTCAACAACAATACAAGGGGATTTTCAAGAGTCTAATGTTACAGGTGTGACCAATTTGGCCACATTGCTCAAGATTGTCCTCATACAAGAAATGATCAAAGGCCTAGCAACAACAACTTTGACCATAGAAGGAAAATAGGAGATCTTGTTGCCCATCCAAGCGCTAAAGAGCACCAACACCCTCAAAATAGGACTAGAAATACAAGGTATGCCAATAATGTTGCAAATTATCAATATGAATATGATATTGTTGCTTCTCTTTCTAGCTCTTCTTCGGATTACATAGATTCTTGGCTATTGGATATTGCGTATCATGAGGTCCTCTCAAATTTTTGTTGAGAGGGAGACCAATTTGAAAATTTTACTTGGGGATAACTCTTCTCATGATGTAAAAGGTTTTGGCTCTACTTCCTTTCATTTGAATTCTTGTCAAACTACTCATCTTCATGACGTGTTCTATGTGACAAGCCTAAAGAAGAACCTTGCTTCCCTCTCTTCTATGGAAGACAAGGGGTTTAGAGTTGTGTTAATTAATGGAAAAGTTATTACTTGGCCAAGGGATTCTAGCACGAGGAAAACTTTTACAATGTGTGTTAGGGATGATGGCCTATACAATGTTTGTGGACAACCAATTCAAGCATTGGTCCATGATAGGACAAATCGGTGTGTTTGGCGCCGAATATTTTCTCACCTCCATTTAAATATTTTTCTATTGTGAGCATGATGGTTATTGGGATACTCGGGATGTAGGTTGATCATGAAGGGATATGTGAGGGATGTTCTAGTGGGAAGAATGTTAAGGGAACATTCCCTTTTAGCAACAACAGATCTAAGGAGATCCTTCATCTTATTCATTCTAATTTTGTAGGACCATGCTAGTGAAATATCTTGGAGGCATTTATATTACACGATATTTATTGATGATTTCTCTTGTAAAAATTGGATATTTTATATAAATACCAAGGATCATGTTTTTGATGTGTTCAATAATTTCAAGGCCCTTGTGGAGAATCAAATGGGAAAGAAGCTCAAAATTTTGAGGATAGATAATAGAGGAGAATATACTTCAAATGAATTCAAAGACTTCTACAAAGAAGTCAAGGTTAAGAGGGAATTCATTGTTCCATACAACCATCAACAAAATGGATTCATTGAGAGGAAGAATATGAACATCACGAAAGCTACCAAAGCCATGCTTCATGATCAAAAGATTCCTAAGTTTATGTGGGGAGAAGCTACAAATATTGTTGTATATGTCCAAAATTGGAGTCCTCGTCATGCCTTGGAAATAAGACTCTTAAAGAAGTGTTTATAAGTGTGAACCAGAAGTTGGAAATTTGATAATATTTGGTTTCCTTTTCTACTTTCATGTGTCAATGGGGAAGAGGTCAAACCTTGAGGCTTCAGGAAAGAAAGGTATGTTTTTTAGCTATTATGAAAATTCTAAAGCTTACAGGATATATGTTCCAGGCTAGAGGAACGTTTAATTTATTTAGGATATGACATTCGATGAGGATGCTTCCCTTGGGAAAGATAGGGACTCTCCAATCCTTTCCAACTCTAAGAGATGGGATGATGCTATGGGTGTAGATGTTGAGCCATCTATGGTCAAGCCTGACCTTGCAGATGAACCTATGGCACCCATGGATCCTTTGGATCCCCCTCCCTGTGATCCTCCCATGAGGAAGAGACACTTGTGGATTTGTGATACATTAAAATATACAAATAGGCATATGGCCCTGAGAGGAACCTTTATAAAAAGTAAGCAGCCTCTCTAATATCAGTGATATGCAACATTGATGAGTGACATTATTTAATCAAAACCTTGCATCTATCAAGCAATACTAAAGGAACATGTTTGGAAAGATTCCATGGCTTAAGAATGAGTCCATCATGAAGAACGATGTATGAGAGGTGGTTCTGAGACTTGAGGGGAAGTCTATTATGACTTCCAAGTGGTTATACAAAATAAAATGTTTATTTGATGGTAGCATTGACAAGTTCAAGGCGAGATTCTTGGCTAGAGGATTTTCCTAGAAAGAGGGAGAATATTATGAAGATATTTTTTCACTAGTTGTCTAATACACTACAATCAGGTCCATCATTTCTCTTGCTGCTAACTTGGGGTGGAGTATTCACCAAATGGATGTGAATACTATGTTTCTTCATGGCATACTTAAGGAAGATGTGTACAATGAAAAAATGCGGGGATTTGAGGAGAATAGCAAGAAAACTCATGTTTGTGGATTAAAGAAGGCTCTCTATGGATTGAATCAAGCCCCCAAGGCTTGGTATGATCAAATCGATGGATACCTGATGGAGCTAGGATTCACTAGAAGTAGTGTCGATTTGAACCTCTACTTCAAGGTTGTCCAAGGTATGCCCTTGATTTTTATTTTATATGTTGATGAATTATCCTTGACAAGAGAAGAGCCTATGATTCTCCAATGTAAGAGGAAGCTTGCCTTTGAGTTTGAGATGAAATATTTTAGGTTGATGCACTAATTTCTAGTTTTAGAGGTGTGGTAGAGACCTGGTGAGATTTTCCTTAGCTACGGAAAGTATGTTATCAATATTTTGGAGAGATTTGGGATGGTGGATTGCAAATCCATGGCCACAATGATGGAGGAAAACATCAAGAAGTTATGGGATGAAGTTGCGGGACAAGATCTAGGAGATCCTTCTTTGTATTGATAGTTAATTGGGGCTCTGATGTTTCTGGACAACACAAGACCATACATTTGTTTTGTTGTTAACACCTTGACTCAGTTTATGGTGGAGCCTTTGAATTCTCACTAGGTGGCTGCAAAAGATGTGTTGATATATCTTCATGGGACAATTAACTATGGATTGAGATACACCTCTAAAAATGAGTTAAGATTGCATGGATATACAAATTCAGATTGGGTTGGGAGAATTATAGATAGGAATAACACATCAAGATGTTTCTTTAGCTCAGGTTCTACCATGATTTCCTATATGAGTAGGATGTAAAAATATGTCGCTCTTAGTATAGTGGAGGTAGAGTACATTGCGGAAAGTATGACTAGATATGAGGCAATGTGGTTGCATACTATTTTTGCATATTTATTTGAGTAGGTGATTAATATGACCATGATATTATGTAATAATCAAAGCGGGATCAAACTTTCAGAGAATATAGTATTCTATGATAGGTCAAAGCACATCAAGATCAAGTACCACTTCATTAAATACATGGTATTGAGAAGAGCGGTGAGGCTCCAATGCAATATCGATAGATGAGTAGGTTGTCGACATTCTCACTAAGTAGTTGACAAAAGTGAATTTATTATTTTTCAGAGAGAATCTTAGATTGGAGGAGAATGTATCCCTTCCTGAGAGGGAACACTGCTGATTGAGAACACTGATCATATACTCATCCCTCATCTTTATGACTAGCCATGGACTTAGTGAAATGGGGATTGAGTAGCTCTTGGGTGTGAGGGCACTCCTTGTAGCCATAATCTTGGCTGAGTACATGCCCCAGTATGCATCTTACCCACAAGGCACCTTCATGTCATTATTGATTAAGGGACATGATGAGGTGGCTAAGTCTGTTGGGATTGCCTAACATCTTGGCTACATGGGAGAGAAGACTTAAATTTTGGATGATATTTACCAAGTTAGGATGCACCTACAATGGAATTGGTTGGGTAAATTGATATCCTCTAAGAATTGGATGTAGGTGTTCTACCACTTAATTGATGAGGATCAAGTTGGAAGAGGGCCAACCAGTGTACATAAGGTTTGGATGATCTCTACGAAGGTCATTTATGACTTCCATGGAATTGGTTGTGATGGCCTGATATCCCTTATTGTCGTGTAGATTGTTCTTCTTCTTCTATGATCACGTCATCAATTATTCAGTTGATATGAGACAAGATGAGATGAGATGAGATGAGATCTTTTATGTTGAGACATACATTTGAGGTGAGACTTATAATGCAATTGGAAATTCTTCCCTAACTGAGAGGGAGTGTTGAAAAATGGAAGCTATGGTATGAATTTCACCTTTAAAGTTGATGGAGAAAATTTGATTTTTGACCCTTGTCCAAGTAAAAATCAAAAAGTCAAGTTTGCCTCATAAGAGAAATTGAACCTTCAAAGACACATATAAATAGACCTTATGTGTTATGAAACTAGCTCACAAAAATCTAGAAAAGATAGATCAACGCCTTAGAATTCAGCCTCTTCAAGGGGGCAACCTCCTTTACAGTACACAAATGAAAAATTCTTGGATGATACAAATGACAATACCTCTTTTCTATATATAGGAGTCTAAGGGGTCATAATATAATCAGATCCGACATAACAATAATAATGTAAAGGCACAATAATAACAATATGGGGACTACATGGGCACAACTATATAATAAGGGGGTTGTACTAATAACAATAAGGGGTTACACTAGTAGTATAGGGACCTAACATGCCCCTCTCCTTCAAAAAGTGTTGTCCTCAATGCTTGAGTAGTTCTTAATGCTTATGTATAAAATTCTTATCCTTCCATGTGGAATCTTCAGTGGGTAAGCTCTTCCACTTGATGAGATACTCTGAAATTGATCGATTTCGTAGTTGTCGACTTCTTGGTTCTGTGAATGCTTCAGGTTCTAATATGATTTTTCCTTCCTTGTCAAGTTATGGCAATATTGTTGGAACTAGGATCTTTGACAACTTTTGAATGAGTTCCCACCTTGCTTCGCCATTCTTCCATTCATCCCTTGTTTTGTTTATCAAATTTGGTTGGATAATTATACCAACCTCTACCATTTCTACAACCATATGTTAAATTTCACTCCTTTTGGCATATGGATATCTATAAAGCCTCATGTTTGGAGGAAAACTTCCTGGAATCAAATGAATAGCATGATCATGATCACAAATAGGTGGGAGACCTTTGGGAGTCTCAAATACCTTGGAATTATTTTCCAAGACTTTTTGGAGATCTGGAGAAATAGATGATTTCGATGTGGGAACCATTAGCAAATATAATTGTGCAATTACGCCTCATTGTTCTTTCTTTAGAAGCTTTGTCATTCCATTAAAATTTATTATCTTTCTTGGTTTCCCTATGATACCCCTTAATTCAACTTCCTTTCCTTTCGAAGAAAATTTCATGAAAAGTTCTTGAAAATTAAAAGCTATTATATGCAAGGATTGTAGCCATTGGACTCCTAGTATAACATCAATGCCACCTATTAGAATGGAAAGCATTGGACTATTCAATACATATTCTCCCATGGATAGCTTGATATTATGGCACTTTCTAGAGCAATTTATGGTTCCTCCACTTACAATTGTTACTTGACACTCTGGTGCTGGATATAAGAAGCAATTAAATTCCTTGGCTATCTTACAATGAATAAAATTATGAGTACTACCCGAATCAATCAACACTATTGCCTTTTTGTTCTTGATATGTCCTTCTATCTTTATAGTTTGAGGAGTGGTAATTCTGACCAATGCATTACAAGATATGGTCGGATTCATTTCTTCTTTGTCTGGGGTAGGTTCCTGGTGAGTATCCTTTTCTTTTGATGTTTCTTGATACTTTTCTTCCTGATATTTCACTGCTTGAACCGTCTTCTTCTTAATATGTCCTTCTATCTTGAGAGTTTGAGGAGTGGTAATACCTACCATTGCAATACAAGATATGGTTTGATTCATTTGTTCTTTCTCTAAGGTTGGTTCCCGGTGTATATCCTCTTCTTTTAATGTTTCTTGATCCTTTTCATCATTAGGAGGCTTTTCTTGTAACAACTTTGTCCCACCTTCCTTCAAACCTTCCATGTCTTTCTTCAAATCTTCCATGCCTTTCTTCCAATACGCTTTCATATCATTGATATCAGCTTCCATGGCATAAATAAAACTATTTATCTTTTACTTCTCTAGAATATCATTTACCCTTATATTCAATATTTGCAAGTCCTCAATTTGCTCTGCCATTGAACCCTTTTGTTTGAGATTTATAAATTGGCTAAAGAAGGTGTTGCTCTTGGTATCCTCATAATGTGCTATCATTTCCTCTATGAAAATTGACCACGTCACAAGTGGTTTACGAGAACAAAACCCTTTATACCATAAAAATTGATTCAGTTCTAAATAATTAGATGCAATACATACCTTTTGTAATAGTGGTACACCATGTAGATCAAAGTATTTCTCCATCTGTAGTATCCAATTTACCGAATCCTTGCCATCAAACTTCCTGATATTTCCTTTTCTTGATTTTGGGAGCTCGATCTTGAAATGAATGTAACTGTGTAATATTATATCTTCTAGTTCTAAAATCACGACCTGCAGTAACCCTCTACGTCCTCCTTCCAATGCCACCAGTATGATCGAAATTGGATTTTCCAAGAAAGGGTTATGCACAATCTCCAAAGATGACCTGATTATATACCTTTTTAAAAGAGCAAACTTGTATGAAGTACCACGTGCCACTGTTTTGACATTCGAATCTAAAAAATATACACAAAAAACTAAAGTCCTTCCTCTTTTTGTAACTTCTTATGAAGTCTAATGATTAGAGAGATAGTTATGATGATTTTCCCCAGGTCACTTGTTTAGGAGGTAATTCGAGCATCTTCAAAACCCCTAAATTTCTTAGACCATAGATCCGAAAATATAGTGAGACAAGATCTGAAATTCGGACCCGAGGTTTAGATCGATTTCTTCTCAAATGGGTTTTTTTTTTAGCTTCTGAAACTTTGTATCAACAAAGTTATAGCAAAAATTCCATGATGAACTGTTTTAGATGAAATTCTGGAGCTTGCAAAAACCCTAACTTCCTCAGATCATATCTTCGAAAATATAGCGAGACAAGATCTGAAATCCAGACCCGATGTTCAGCGCGATTTCGTCTCAAATGGTTTTTTTTTTAGCTTCTAAAACGCTGCAGAAACACAATTATAGCGAAAATGCCACAATGACCTATTTAGAGCAACGAAATCCTAGAATCCAAAGCTTTGATACCAAATATTATGAAACCAGCTCACAAAAAGATAGAAGAGATAGATCAACGCCTTAGAATTCAGCCTCTTCGAGGGGGAAACCTCCTTTACAGTACACAAATGAGAAATTCTTAGATGATACAAATGACAAGACCTCCTTCTTATATATAGGAGTCTAAGGGGTCATAATATAATCAGAGCTGACATAACAATAATAATGTAAGGGCACAATTATAACAATATGGGGACTACATGGGCACAACAATATAATAAGGGGGTTGTGCTAATAACAATAAGGGATTACACTAGTAGTATAGGGACCTAACATTATGTTGGAGCTCATTTGGATAATCCATCACATTAAACAAGTTTGTACATCTCTGAAATTGCAAAATACACTTCATACATGTGAAGGAAGAGGAGGAGATCTATTTGACTTGTGTTGACCTTGTTTTGTTTGGGATATTTTTTTGTTGCTTTGACCAAGCTCCTCGAGGGAGATTTTAATTGCATTTATCGCAAGGTTGACCAAATGTTCTAGGAATTTTGACTGGGTTTGAATTCATGTTTGAACCTAGGGTTTCACCACAAGTTCACCTTGATGTTTGACCAAATTACTGGAAGAATTTGTGGATTTCTTTGACTAGGTTTGACTAAGGAAGGAAGGCCACATTAATTTATGGGTTGACCGAATTATTTTGAGTATTTTTTACCATTGAATTTAATTGGCTATGGAAGGCTATTGGCTACCGTTGAATGTAATTTCATAGGGACAAGAATTGTAAATTGGAGATTTGACCAAATTTGACTTTATCTCTTAATATTTATTGTTTTTTTGGATTGGTGATTTAGAAAGTCAAGGCACTGAACATGAATTGTTGATGGATGAATATTTGGACTATGTATCTCATGCTAAACATTGACTGACTAATAGAAGAAGAATTTGATTAAAGGGTTTTCCCCATTATGAGGTTTTTTCCTAGTTTTTGACCAAATCTCCATGTCTCGTTGTGATTTCCTATCTTCTATTGTGCATATTTATTTACTAGTCTATCTATAATTTCTTAATTGTTGTTGGGGTGATTTAAATTGGAAGAAATCATTTAAAGTGATTATAACAACATAGAATAATATGTAAAATTAACACTTTTATGGATCCTGACTAAAATATTATTTTATGTCTAACATACAGAGAATCAAACAACTACAAAAAGAAAATCAAAGAATGGTTAAAGATAAAAATGGATAGACTTCTGTAGTATCACTTGGAAAAGGTGGGGAGCATTATAGAAAGCTAGGAACGATGAGAGGGTAAATGGAAATGTAGATAATCATGAGTTTGAAATTTAACTAGTCCACAATCTAAAGGTATATTTATATAGTATTAAATCTAATCAAGAAAAAATGTTTAAAGCAAGGGGTTGGAAAGAAGATATCATTGGTTAAATAAATAAGAGGTTGGAAGAAAATAGAGGTCGTAGGAAGGTTCGAAAAACTCATAGGAAAATACCTAGAAGTGAATTTGCTGATAGAACTCAGTCCATAACTTCTAGTGAAAGTCAAACAACTGAGTTTGATGGAAAGGAGGAACACAAGTCTAGTAGTAGTGTCTATGTGTCTAAGAAGAAAAAGGTTGCATCTCAATTGCTCCATGAATTTAAAAAGATCAGACCTCCAAACTTTGATGGAGAATCTGAGGAAGGGGCAGAAGCTTGGCTTTTGAATATTTCAAAGTATTTTGAGGTCCATAATTTCCCTAATAACATGAAGGCCATATTGGCTACATAAAAGATAATTGGTAAAATGACCTCATGGTGGGAGCAGAATAAAGCAATAAATAAGATTAGAAGCAAAAAATTGACCTAGAAACTATAAAGGAATTTAAAATGGCGTCTGTAATAAAAATATTATTCAATGTGAAATCTAAAGAGTTTCATGAGTTAAGGCTAGGAAAATCAATCATGGATGAATTTGTGAAAAAATTCACAAGCTTCTTGAGTTATGTACCATATTTTAAAGAAGAAAAGGAAAAAGTACATAGGTTTATTAGATACATGCCTTTTTCCTATAGGGAGAGGATTGAGTTTTACAATCCAAAAACAATGGGTTAAACAATAAGATAGGTAAAATTGTGTTACAACTAGAACAAGTAGAAAACTGACAATTATCGAAGTTGGATGGCCAAGAAACGTGAAAAGTTTAATAGTAAGAAAAAGGTATTTAAGAAACCTTCATTTTCCAACACTTTTAAAAGAACTCAAGGTGGAAAATACAATTAAAATGTAAATCAACAAAAAAAATTCAGTTAGAAAAATGGGTAGGGAGCAAGAACAGGAAATAGGAACTTTTGTGAATTAACAAGGCCACCAATCAAGTGTTGTGGCTACAATGAAAACCATTTGTGGAGGGACTGTCCACAAAATCCTTTGAATATAAAAGTAACAGTGAATAATATTCAAGAATGTAATGAATAATGTTCGTTCACACTCTGATACCAATGTAACAAAATAGGTTCATATGCTCAGAGGAATACATAGAATATCTGGTAGATAAGAATGTCCATCTTGGGACTAATAATATATTATATCAGAATATTTGAATATAAGTGAGATGATGATGATTACAAATGAGGGTCCCATATATATACATAGGTAGGTACCCTTTCACAAACGGCGGTCCTTAGAGACATGCCTGTTCTATACTAATCACTAGTTAATGTTCACTAATTAATCATTACTATATTTACATTCTTTTTATATAAATTATATTCATAACATTGCCTTCCTCTTCAAAAAGCTTTGTCCTCAAAGCTTGTTGCTGACAAGGCATGTCATATGTTTCTTATCTTGTAATTTGTTCACATATCTTAAGAAATGTCAAAGTTGTCATCTTTATCGATATAAGATTATAAGATCCTCTAAGTGATAAACAAAACTGTCGCATTGAGAAGAGATTAGACCATCCTAAATTTATACTTTGTGAAACTTGAAAATTACTTGATAGCTGGGATAATTTATTATCCTCAATATGGATTGTTCCGAAATCATTATTCTTTAGAACATGAGTTTATTCTTTCTGTTTTGAGTGATACAAATATGTAGACTGATTGGGATGTTTGCTTTTGTGGTTCGGATGATGATTATGAGTACTTGTGATTTGATTTTCTCTTATCATGTGAAATATTCTGATTTACTTAAGAAACTAATCTCGTTGAGTTGGTTACAAAACCTTCACTTGAAATGTTCAACGTTTGAAATGCAACATTTGAGTGTGTCTTTTCTTCAATTGGTTTGTCTTATTCTTGAGTTGTAATATTCACTCTAGTGGTATTTATTCCTTTCTCTTCAACTTGGAATGAAGACTTCGACACTTATTTCGTGATAAATTCTTCTAATTTGTTGTTCAATGATTTATTATCATTTTTAAGTTTCTTAATTTGAGTGAGTAGACTCTGATTATGATTTTTAAGATGTAAGAGTTCCTCATTTTTTGAGTCATCTTTATCTTAGAATTTAAGCTTCTCATCTTTTAAACACTTGATTTGTTCTAATAATTTTTAATTAATTTTCTTTAATCATAAATTTTCCTCTTCTTGTTCTGATAGGAACTTCTTGAGTTCCTTATTGGTGGTCTTAACCTTCTTGACTTGTTGGAGTAGTTTTTCACTATGATCTTCGAGGCATATCTAATGGCTAGCATAGGTGTTTTGATTTCTATATTATGTATTTTATTTTGTCATTAGCAAGGGTTGGACTCTCTTGGATGCTTTGAGCTACATTGTACACCTTTATCAACAGTTTGGCAAGGAAATAAACCAGTATTTGTAGTTATTTTTATGGGATACTTGTGGTATGGTGTTTTTGCATATTTTCTTCTTCTGTTATCAGTTTTTCTCATGTCTTATGTGTGACACAATCTAATTCATTGCTTCTGGTTGAATGATATCAAGATAGATAGGTAGAATTCATTGTCTACAGTGCTCTGCCTTGGGAAACCATTCAATTTTTGATGTTTTCTATTGTTTGAGAAGGATACATGATCTTTGCATGCCCTCTTCAACTCCTGACCAATCTTAGATCTCTCATATCACTCAATTTCAAGTGCAAAAGCACCTACCTACCTCGCCCCATAGAACACCCTACATCCTGACTTAATTTCCCAGACCCAAAACTGCTTGGCTCCATTTGATCCAGAAACAAAACCAACAAAATCAATCAAACCCCTAGAGCTACTATACCTAGCCTAAAATCCATATTTGATTCAGTCATCTTGACTAATATTCATAAGGAGAGAGCCCTCTCTTGACCTAGTAGGGCTAGCTACCAGGTTAAGCTTGGTTTATGGTTATCCTAGGATTGCCTTCCTTTAGCTTGAGGTCAATCTAGGCTCTAACAAGATGTAGGTAGCTTAGTGGTCAATCTTCTTGCATACTTCCCTACAAGTGTTGGATGTGGGAACACTTTCACTTGGAGATGATTTTGATTATGTGTTGGAAGCATTGCCATTACCTTTGGGGCGTGGCCCTAGTACCCCTTGTTATAACCCTCTTCCATACCTTGGTTAGTTTTTTGGTTGATGGAACTTCATTAGTACTTTAGGGATGTGGCCCAATTACCCTTGTAAAATCCTTCACAAGGTTTAGTTATTGATTGAGAGGAAGGATGCTAGGTATTTTAGAACTTTTTATCATACTTAAAACCTCACAAACCTTTTTGTTGATTGTTTCACACATCAAAGAGTTAAAGGGAAAATTAAACATTTATTTTTCTCTTTGTATTGTGCATGTAAAACTTTAGTTTGCTAAAAATTCCCCTTCACATTATTTTTCACACACTTTCTAGGGAATCATAGAGGACCTAAGGGTTTTTATTACTTTATGCACCTACAAGATCTCCTACCCTTGACGAGAAGAGTACCTAGTTTCTCACCATCTTGTTGTAGAAGACAATGTCCAACTACCTTGTTTGGTACATCTATTCTAGGTGCTACTTTGTTATGATCTACTTACTCTCAAGGTACCCCTTGTACAAGCCCTCAGGTTAACACCAACACTAACCCACAGGGGACTCCTACTAACATCACACCACAAGGTAATACTACAATGGTGAATACTAATAAAGTATTCTTTCCATCTTCATTAAATATCCCATATCTTATGAAGCTTACAAACGAACCCAATTCCCATTATTCTCAATGGCCACCCATGCCAACTAAGTTACCCTCAGACATCCCCAAGGTTGAGGGTAAACAGGGGGATGACCCCACTGACCATGCATGAACTTAATTCTATGGTGTTCACTAAACAATATTATCAAGGACGTAGTTTTAATAAGACTATTTAAACATAACCTCACAAGCCCTTTTGTAAAATGGTATGTTAACAAAGCCACAGGTTCCCATACAACCTTCGAGTCTTTAGATAAGTATTTCCTCACTTTCTTTCAGCTCCTAGTCTATCATGACTTAGGGTTGGAATTATTAACTCAGTTTCGATAGACTACTTCCACCCACATTTCATACCATCTCCATGAAAGGTGGAAGTGGTGTAGCCTTTGTAAGGTTGATGTTTTATCCACCCTTCTTTTGGATTTCTTTTTGAAGTAATTTTTCCTATCATTGCAAAAGATGTTGCAACCACCTTGTTGTAAACTAAAGGAAAGGCTAGTAGTAAATCTCAACATTTTGAGATTATTTACACACAATTAGGGTACATTTACTCTATCATTTTTGATGCTCCTCGCCTGTAGTCCTTCAACCAAGATAGATGGGGGGAATAAAAAATTGTTGATGGGTTGATTGGGACCCTAAACCAAAATCATCCAAGCAATTCCCTCCCATATCCTAGAACTGTGTATACACAAACATCATTCTAATAATTCACTAAGACATCTGCAAAACCAATGCCATCAAATGTTGGATATTGACCCAACAAACCTACACCTCCTCAAAACCCTCCCATGCAAGATAATCAATACCCAACACATACTTCAAAATGAATTTCAACCTCCCAATCTCCTTGCACAAACCCTCATGAATGGAATCCCTATTTTCCTTCCCCAATAACACAGTAGAATAACCCCTTACCTTAGTAGAATGTAGGGGTTAATTTTGTTCAACCTTCATTCCCTCAACAACAATAAACACTTGAAAACTCAACATTGCAAACCCACCCAGAGACAATAAGAAGAAATGGAAGAATAAGCATAAAGCAGATAAAGGATAGCAAGAAACCCACAACAAAAACAAAGAATGAATGCACCAATCAGGGGAAATTCCCTCAATTGAAACCAATTTCATAACTAGTACAATTAATCTAAGAAAAAATAAAATTAAAATAAATAAATTAAATAAAAATAAAATTAAATAAATTAAATAATATCTATATTATATTATAATATATATATATATATATATTATATATATCTATAATATAAATAAATAATAAAAAATTAAAATTAAATTAAAAAAATTAAAATTAAAAACAATTAATTAATTAAATTAAATTAAAATTAAAGAAAATAAAATAAATAAAAATTAAAAATTTGTCTTTAGATAAATCACTCTTGTGTAATTTGTAGAGAGTTTGGGAAATACACCCATAATTACCCTCAACTCCCAGAGTTGAAAAACATGAAAGATACTAGGGGCTAGGGAGGAGCCAAATAACAACCTGCTATAATGAAAAATCCATTTCCCCATCAAGGACTTGTAGCTACTCAACATGAGGATGACCCTCCCTTATATCAAAACCAATATGGGGCAATTGCTAATGACACCTCTAGTAATGATATCTATATGCAAGGAATGAATTCCGTTGTCCAAACATGAAGTCGTGATTATGGAACACCTCTGGAACCTAATCCCTCAATGTCTACAATACCTATCACCAATACACATACGCTACCTTTTACCATAAAATGACCTCCCGTTGAACATGTTACTAGGATTACAAAGGGACCATTACGTTGCACAACCCATAATTCAAAGGTAGCCTACAACTATAGTATTGTTGACGACCTTGCACAATCCCCATTAGTCATGTCTACATTGGAGGTCCTTCAAACATGCCCAACTCAATGGAAAACACTCTTTAAGCATTAGATGCTATCAATCCTTCGTATGCACACTTACCTTTGATTTGAACAACTCATAACCACAACTACCATTCATAGTCGCATTCCAGATTCTAGTGACCATTTAAAATGTCACTATTCATCACTATATCGTTGATGAGGGGGATCTATTTGTATCATGTTGAAGTCAGTTTGGCAAAAGCTAGGATCCCTCAAACTCGCTACTTCCTCCATCATATTGAGGACCTATGACGGTCTCCCATCATCACCAGTTTCACTCTTTTAGAATGACCTGAGTGAACTTTACAACAAAAATGTTCTCGCTGTTATTGAAGTCTTTGATTCCCCACTTGATTACTACATCTTATTTGGATGAAGTTACCTATATGTCATGAATGTTGTGGCATCCTGATTCTTTCACACCATGGGTTCCCCCCACAATGGGAAAATAATTACCGTTGACCAATTAATGCATTATGAGACAAGGACCTTCTTCCCCTAATAATGTGTCACCCTTTGTTAGGTCCCAAAATGAGTTGGTCCCTTCCTTGAATATTGCATTAAATTTTACGCACAATGAACCATTTATCCATAGCCCTATGGCCCTAGAAAGGTTACCAGATATATAAAACTATAGCTAAACTGAGACAACAAATAATCCCCAAATATATGACCATGCAATCACACATTCATGTAATTCCTAATGCTCTAGGGTTTTAACTATTACTTGCCCTCCTCGCAGGTTGGTGGAGGGCTTTGGGCTTGATGTAGAATTCTCTCACTCCAACAAGGAGATCTCTCTCTTCCTCTACTAATCCCAAGCCTACACACAAGAACCAATGAATAGGGATGACAAATAGTCTTCTGCAGAAGACTGTTAGCTCAAAACATCATGTAAAACACGAATATAAATTGCTGAAAAAATGAATATAAAAATAAAACAACATGGATCTTCATTAACCATGAATTAAAAGTACATCATACACCTAATTCCTCTCCTAATTCTGGTAGTGTCTCCCCACTATAATTAATAAGGACTCAAGAAAACATTTATCTCTTGAAAATTGAATAAAAATAGTAACAACATATGACTCTCTATACCTCTGGCTATCTAACTATAACTCTTAGATTTTGACTAGCCTAACCCTCTAGGATAACCTAGTACAAATAGGAAGAAGAAGAGTCCCAAGAGAATACATGTATACACCTAAGAAAAGAGATTTTAAGAAGCTTCTCTAATAATGTGTCCTAGCCATCTCGAATAGGTGAGATAAGATTACTAGTCGAACTGATCTCCTAGGAACCATAAGCATCTAGAATGAGTCCCTCAACTGCATGCACACAACTGAGGAATCATTTTCATAATCATAGGTTAGATGAGTCCTACATCCAGTTGCAAGGTTCCAACCACACTCATAAGATTCCCTTCTTGTGGTTGGGGAATAAAACTGGGAAATGAGTGGTCAAAGGCCAAGGAAAAAAGGTTAGCAGTGTAAAAACTCGAAGGGACTAACCCTAAGGAGAAAAATAAGCTAATAACATATTCCCCCTAATGCATGAGGTCAAAAGGGTAACTGATGGCCAAAATGTATTATAATAAATCTCAAAGGTCAACATAGGACATATGAGACAAAGTCAAGAGCTGGGATCAAAAGATACCAAATGTTGAGGTCTCATATGTGCTAATAACATCCCCGAGGTGGGCATACCCATGCTCGGTCATAAATAAATACTAAACATGACCGCCAAACATACGTTGCAAATCCATGAAATGAAATGCTAAGACATAACCATGAACAATACATAGTGGATCCATGTGAATCATTAAATAGAGCACAACCACCAACAAATACATTGTGGATATATGTCAGAGTATACATCAGTAGGACTATGGACACAAAACAGATAAAAGGTGTCTCAAATTAGTCCTCAAAGTACATAAATGATACATAACTCCAACTCAGCCTGAGAAGTGTTCCATAAGAGTGAGATGTCTCTAACCCATGGTCTTTGACATAACCTCATTGGTACAAATATACAACACGCAAATAAATGTGTTGATGTCAAGCATGGTAGAAATCGTCTGATTATTAGTAAATGAGGTAAAAAGGTAACAAACATGATGGAATCCACCAATGATGAAAATGGACCCCAAGGTACCTAGTACAGTCCCCTAAGTGTGAATAAATGAGCTGACGTCGAACACTAGTGAACTCGACCAATTGGGATCCAATCATTTAAACCCACTATTGATCGTGAGGAATCATGCCACTTAAGTTTGCAACCTCCAAGGTACTACTAGTTCTTAAATCAAGCTCTTGGATAATGAGTTGAAGTCAACAGGAGAATATCTGTCGAAGGAGGGCCTTGATGTATCCCCCATAAATTTACATGGAACAGATGAGGATGACATAATGTATGGATGAAGTCATGAGATGAAGAAGTACAACTAACACAAGGATGATAGACTCAAAAAGGCCAACATACAATTGTAGATGGCTAATAAAGGTATAGACTTCCCTTGAACACATAGCAACATGACACAAAAGTGACTTGGCAGCATGACTAATGAGCACCTTGTGATATCGTACAAAAACACGAGAGGCATTGAAGCACACTCCATATGACTGAAAGAGTAACCAACCAAAGGAGTAGATAGAATCATATGTATGGTACATATCCTAGATGAGATAAAACCCAACTACAAGATAATGACATAGATAGGTGCCGTGTTCAAGGGCGATGTGAGTAACACTTCCATTTCGATGACTAAAAAAAATAAATGTTATGTTCACTTTTCTCTTTTTAGTTTACTTCATGGTTTAATGAGCATGAAAGAGAAGACAAGTATGCTCAATAGATTCTTTTTTTGTAAATTTAGTCTTCCAAGCCCGAAAAAGAGTTAAAGTAATACAAGGGAGAACCTTCTAGCCATAGTAGACTAGAGTATTCCTTTTTCATAACTAGTCTATTCAGTCTATAAAAGGGTTAAACTTATACTAAATAGATGTCCCTTTTAGTACTTTAATGAGCATGAAGGAGACAAGCTCACTTGACAATATTTTCTAAATTAAGGAGTTTGAAAAGAGCTTAAAGTAAACTCTTCCTTGAGGAATGAGTGGTAAAAAGTGTAGCAACTGGTTTGGTCATGGTGGAACTTCTCATGACATAAAGAGGAAAAGAGGTTGGTTAATAGTACCACTCATCGAAGTAGTTCCTCCAAGAATAGGTCAAACACCAAGTGAAAGCTAATGGTAGGCCAAGAATATGATGATGATTGAATGAAGAAACCAAGGCTCATCGTGCAAAAATATGCTGATGAAAAGTGTCACAAGGGATAAAGTGTGGAATCCTCCTAAGGCAAGGCCATAAATATGAAAAAGAAGAGGATATGAGGCTCATATTCTAGGTCATGGTAGGTTGGAAGGAAAGATTCCAAAAGGAAGAGGGTAGAAAGAATTAATGCTCTCATTGAAATGACCAATTTCGTTGAGGTAGATTTTACACACAAGCAATCATTTCTCTGCAACCCTATGGCCCTAGCAAGATTACTAGATAGAGAAAATTATGGCTAAACCTAGATAAGAAATAATACCCAAATACATGACCATAAAAGTAGACATTCATGCAGTTCCTAATGCTATAGGGTTTGAGCTAATATCCGGCCTCCTCGTAGGTTGGTGAAGGGTTTTGGGACTAATGCAAAATTCTCTTACTCCAACTAGAATATATCACTCTTCTGCTACTAATTCCAAGCCTACACACAAGCACCATTGAACAAAGATGACAAATAGTCTTCCACCGAATATTGTTACCTAAAAACATCAAGTAAAACATGAAAATAAATTGTTGCAAACATGAATGTAAAGAGAAGGTAACATGGATCTTCATTAACCATGAATCAAAACTACATCATATATCTTCAGCTCTAATGTTCCTCTCCTAATTCCGACAGAGTGTCTCCACTATATTGAACATGGACTCAAGGCAACATGTAGATCTCGAAAAATGAATCAAAATAGTAACAACTTATGAATCTCTATAGCTATAACTCTCTAAATATAACTCTAAGATTATAACTAGATTGATCCTCTAGGATAGACCAGTATAAATAGGAAGAATAAGACTCCTAGGAGGATGAATGTAGATACCTGGGATGAAGAGAAGTTAAGAAGCTTCTCCAATAACATGTCCTAGCCAGCTCTAATAGGTGAGATAAGATGATGAGTGAAACTAATTTCCTAGGAACGATAAGCATCTAAAATGAGTCCCTGAACCACATGGACAAAATTTGGGAATTTCAGTCGTAACCACAAGTAAGATGAGGGCTAGGTGCGGTTGGAAAGTTCCAACTGCACTCATAAGCTTCCTTTCCTACAGTTGGGGAATAAAACTTGGGAAGGAGTGGTCTATAGGTTTTAACACCGTACAAAAATTACCTGCATACAAATTCTAAAAATAGAAAATAAACAATTACGAGAGCATAAAACATAAAATAGTTATACACATAGATTTTCCCCTGGATCCCAAAACTGGGACTACCAGATTTATTTTTCATTATATTCCTTTCGATGTTACAATACATATATATTCATGCCGAAGCATCCATAAACCCCAATCCATTAACGCTGGATGAGAACATAACCATAGTTCCCTTGATTAGATCTACAAAATACCATGGACAGAAAACCATCATGTGCAAAACTATGTGCAAAAACTGTGCACAAAACCATAGGTAGGCCTGCCCACCTAACATAGGGCCCAAAAAATACAATTCACTAGGGTCCTGCCCTGAACCTCGTAGAGGGCGGTTACCGCCCCCCTCGGGGGGTTTCCACCCCCCTTTATGCCCGACATATCAAAGAGGGGACTGGTCGCCCCCCTCTAACCCCCCACCTTCACTACTGACACTAGTCATGGAAAGAATAGAACACACAACCAACACTCTCCCACTTTTTGTTTTCTTTCCATAGGGGACCACATGAGAGCTTAGTCATTGGTCCAACCCTGTAACACCCATTGTTTCTCTACACCAAGAGAACTTCTTAGTGCTCACAAACTTTGTTAATGCATCTGCAATATTCTTCAAAGTGTCCACCTTTACCAACAACACCTTTTTGTCCTCAACCATATCCCTTACAAAGTGATATTGAACATCAATGTGCTTTGTCTTTGAATGATAAGCAGGGTTCTTTGCCAAGAAAATTGCACTTTGGTTGCCACAGTCTATCCTTAGAGCTCGCTGTACAAACCCCATACTTGAACACAATCGCTAAAACCAAACTTCTTCCTTTCTTGCATGAGTGGCTACCATGTATTATGCCTCTGTAGATGAAAGTGCCACTACAGACTATCTCTTACTCATCCAACCAACTGCACCTCCAAATAGGTTAAACACATACCAACTTGTAGATCTTCTCTGATCTAGATCTCCAACCCAGCTTGCATCAACAAAGCTGCAGATATCAACAACTCTTTCCAATCCTGGTCTTCCTTGGTAGCAAAGACCATAATCACTAGTGACACACAAATACCTGAAAACCCACTTCACTACTGTCCAATGCTCCTTCCCTAGTTTTGACATAAACTTGCTCAATACTCCCATTGCATGTGCAATGTCTCGTCTAGTACAGACCATTGCATACATCAGGATACCGATTGAACTTGCATACGGAACACGAGACATGTCCTCTTCCTCTTCTTGTTTCTTGGGACACTATTCAATAGATACCTTTACACCTATAGGAATAGGAACCTTCATTGATTTAATATCCTACATATTAAACCTCTGCAGCATTGTCTTGACATACTTCCTCTGGTTTAACCAGAGCTTCCTCTTTACTCGATCTCATTTAATTTCCATGCCCAAAATATAGTTTACAACATCAATATCTTTCATGTCGAATTTGGAGGACAATTGGGTCTTCAATTCCTGGATAATTTATTTGTTATTTCCAATCAACAACATATCATCCACATACAAGACCAAATAAATAACGCGGTCACCAATTAATTTAAAATACAAACAATGATCTTCTTTTCTTCTAGTGAAGCCAAGTCCCCATATATATGTATCAAATTTCTGATACCACATCCTTGGTGGTTGTTTTAACCCATATAGAGACCTTTTTAACCTTCATAACAATTCTTTCTTACCCTTCACCACAAAGCCTTCAGGTTTCTCCATGTAGATCTCTTCTTCCAGATCCCCATGAAGAAATTTTTTCTTCACATCCATCTGTTCCACTTCAAAATCAAAAGCAACAACAACAGATAAAAGTAATATAATAGAAGCTACCTTGGCAACAGAAGAAAAAATAGCACCAAAATATATTCACGCCACCTTGGAATAACCTTTTTCTACTAACCAATCCTTGTATTTCTCTACCTTGCCTTCTGCATTCATCTTGTTCTTAAACACCCATTTTATACCAATGGGTTTCCTTCCAGCTGGCAAATCCACCAGATCCCAAGCCTCATTTTTGTGCAAAGATGCCATTTCATCAACCATGACCTATTTCCAAAGTTTTCCATCCTATGAATCTACTACTTCCCTTATAGTTCTAGGATCATTATCAATAATAGATAAAGTAAAATTTTAACAGAAAGCAGTTGGACTATACCTTTCTAGCTACCTTCTTTCTCAAATTGATCTTCTCACAGCTAGAGTTTGTGGCTCTTCATCTTCTAATTCCTCTTTTGTTCTAGAGTTTGATTCCTCCTCCTTTAGCTCAAACTCTATCTTCTCAGGTTCCTTTGGTAGTACTTCATGTTTAATAACATCTTTCACCTTTCTAAACACCACATTTCAATTGTACACAACCTTCCTTGTTTCTAGATTCCAAAGCTTATAACCTTTTTAACCATCCTTATACCCAATAAAGATGCACATTTTAGATTTACTATCAACTTGGTTCTTTTCTCCTTTGGAACATGTACATATACATCACATCCAAATTCCCTCAGATGTGAAAAAGAGGGTTTCTTACCAATCCATACCTCTTGTGGAGTCTTATTCTCCAATGCTGATGAAGGTGATCTATTAATGAGGTAACATGCAGTCTCCACCACCTCTACCCAGAATTCACATCCTAACCTGACACCACTGAGCATGCTTCTTACCTTTTCCATCAATGTCATGTTCATTCTTTCTGCAACTCCATTTTTTTTGAGGTGTGTATGGAATAGTCTTTTGCCATCCTATACCACACTTCTTACATCAAATTCCTTCTTGCAAAACTCTCCACTCTTATCTTTCCTCAACACCTTTATCTTCTTCTCTATCTGGTTTTCCACCAAAGCCTTAAATTCTTTAAACATGTCAAAGACTTCAGATTTCTTCTTGAGGAAATATATCCATGTACTCCTTGAGAATTCATCTATAAATGATACATAGTAAACAAAGTTACCTAGTGATGGAACCGACACAGGTCCAAACACATCACTCTACAAAAGCTCTAATATTCATTTCACCCTCTTAGCAACAGAGGGGAAACTCACCTTATTCTTCTTCCTATATACACAATTTTCATAAAAATCAAAATACAGAGAGAAATTAGATACAACTTCTACCATACCATTACCATGAATAATTTGAAGGCCCTTCTCTCCAGTATGTCAAACCCTTTGATTCCATAGCACGATCTTTTCTCCATAGACCACTAGATTTTCTACTCCACTTTCAGGAACCACAGAACTGTTGCACCCATCAATAGCAGTGATACCCTGAAGCTTGTATAGAGTTCCAATCCTAACTCCCCGCATCAATACCAGTGCTCCCTGAACCACATTGTAGGTATCTTTCTCTAACATTGTTTTTACACCTGCATCATCCAACTTTCTTATGAAAATCAGATTTATGGCCAATGCAGGAATATGCAGAACACCTGGAAGTGTTCAAATCCTTCCACCTTGAAACTTCAACTTGAATTTTCCATGACCAATGATTCTAGCCTTCCTTTCATCCCCTAAGAAGACATCACCACCATCATATTTATCATACTCATAGAACCACTACCTATGGGGAGTAAAGTGAAAGGATGCACCTGAGTCAATCAACCATGCCTCATGATCTACATGTGTACTTGAAGAAGAAGCCAGGTACACATACCCACCTTCATCTGAGGTGGTTTTCACCTTTACAGAAGGAGAATCATCAGATCCCTTCCCTTTCTCAGGAGATTTAGATCTATAGTCATTTTTGAAGTGCCCTTCCTTTCCACATTTCCAGCAAACCTTTACAGGTTTTCCTAGAGATTTAAATCTCCCTCTAGATTTAGATCTCCCACTCGAGGATTTATTTTTGTTTATATTCATGGAATGTCCTCATACAAATAAGGCATCACCATTTTGTCCCTCCATATTTTTCCATGTCATCTCCTTTGACAACAAGGATGAGACTATTTCATCAAAATGTGAGGCAGTCGCAATGCTACTTATTCCAACAACCAGACTATCCCACGAATTTGGTAGAGAACAGAACAAAATGATGAACTTATATTTATCTAAAATTTTTATATCAACAGATAACAATAGACTTACCATGGTATTAAATGCGTTCAGATGCTCTGTCACTGAGTCTCCATCCTTCATCCTTGTTTATTCACGAGAGACTTAGATTGGTACAAAGTCCCTAACTTGTCCCACAAATCCTTCGCCAAATCTTCCCCTGATACATTCAACAATACTGAATATGAGATACATAATCGTATTGTGCTCTTGGACTTCCGATCCAACTTCGACTAGTGTTTAACTGACATTGTCGTTGGTTTAGTACCCAAATCTACCATGATGCACTAATCTTTATCCACTAGCAGATCCTCCATCTTGAGTTTCCATAACTCAGAACTCTGACCATTAAATTTCTTGGTTTATATCTTTCCATTTCTCACCATTTTCTTTCACCACAAGAATCAATCTCACAGATTTCCCATTGAATAGGGTCTACCATAGGCCCAAGAAAAACCCCTCAGTAGCAAAGGGGTCCCCTTGAAGCCAAAAAAAATATGATACCAACTGTAGGTTTTAACCCTGTACAAAAAGTACCTACATACAAATTCTAAAAATAGAAAATAAACAATGGCAAGAGCATGAAACATAAAATAGATATACACAGATATTTTCCCCTGGATCCCAAAAACGGGACTACCAAATTTATTTTTCATTATATTCATTTCAATGTTACAATATATAAATACATGTCAAATATTCCATAACCCCAATCCATTAACCCTAGATTAGAACATAATCATAGTTCCCTTGACCGAATCTACAAAATAACATGGGTAGAAAACCATCATGCCCAAAACCATGTGTGAAAACCATGGAAAAAACCATAGGTACGTCCGCCCACCTAATGTAGGGTCCAAAAAAAAAATTCCTTGGAGTGCTGCCCCTGACCCCGTAAAGGGGGGCTACCACCCCCTTCAAACCCCTCAATAAGGGGGGGCTTCCACCCACCTATTGCACCCAACGCAATGAAGGAGGGGTTGGATGCCCCCTTATAACCCCCTGGATTCACTACTGGGGCTAGTAATGGAAAGAATATAACACACATCTAACATGATCAAAATTCAAGGCAAAAGGTCAAAAACGTATCAACTCAAAGGAACTAACCCTAGGGAGAAAAATAAGCTCATAACATTGACCATAGTTGGTCAAGGAATGTTAAAATATTCATCTTCCCTCGACACATATCTAGGAGACCCACCAATCATCACACATATTTTTCCCACCCTTTTATGCATGATGACCACATCAAATGGTGACCAAACTTAGGTCCCTCAACAACCAACTTCGGAAATTCCCAATGTAATGATGAGCGAACCCACTTTTATCCCTTACGTGATTACTCAAATTCCTTCCCTATATCCTCCACCCGGATTCATATCACACCAAATCATGGAAACCCTTACCTTCCCAAATATGGCACTCGTAATTCTCATCTAGTATTTCGAACCCCAATCCATGTCCATAATCCTAGATACCACATATATCGGACTGGTTCTTTCGAATCCCCCTAGGAAACCTTACCACCTATAGTAACACCTGCATCAACACTAGAGGGTGCCACCAAGAAGGATAAATGGAAAGCCAATAATAATGACACCCTAGTTGCTTCTTCTCCTAGGGTACCTCATATGTACCTCTCCCATGCACATTATGTCATGTGACAGGACACCCTACTAATCAATGTCGGTCATTGGAAGGGTTGAAATCCATTCTTCATGCCCCGAAGGCACCCACACCTTCTCCCTCTCCTTCAAGAGAGAAGGCCACCACCTTTCGCAGTAAGGGATTACACACTAACCATTTGTGCAGAACATGGACATTATACTCATAATTCCCCTAATCTCTGTCAATATTTTGATGCATTGGTCAACCTTCATCAAGCTAGTGTAGTTGCACCATCAATTCTCACCACCCCAGCTACAGATGATGTACCTCAAACCATTTACTGTGTCTTTCCAAAGAAACCTAGTGAGTAGCACACCCATGTGTTCTCTGCCATCATATCTCATATTTTATGTCACCACCTATTAGGATGAAGAAGAAGAAGTTGAAACAAACTGATCCTTTATGCACCCTATGTGATGAGCTAGGAAATTTGATCAACCATTGTCCAACCTTGCAAGAAATTCTAAATACTCTTCATGCTTCTTTTCCAACCCCTTAGCCTATGCACAAGAATAAGCTAGAGATCAAGCACCACTATTGTTGTATGCACACAATATGCACACTACACACGTTGTTTTCCACACCTCCCTTGGTTTAAATAAGTATGGGTTGATTTGCGACAAACTAACATAGAGTCACTTGTTCCTCTTCCCTCATTTGATAAAGTAGAAATTGATAGGTGATGTGTCTCCCCTAAAGGCACACCCTACGGATGTCTCCCCCAACTCACAACCAATAACCATCATGGAGATACTTCCACTCTCTATTGATGATGTGTCATAAACCATCTACTACATAGCCTCATAAGTTGCACCATGGACATTACACCCATGTTTTATTTTTACCAGTACTTTCCATGCTACGTCTACATGTCCTCTTTTTTCAAATATTTGGGTAGCTTAATATCGCCAAATGCCCCCTTCACATGAACCTGGAAGATTCTCATCCAAGAGATGATGACTCCTCCACTTTGGCTCCCACGACACCAACACCCTCTACGAAATCTTCTCCCATTCACCCTCATACAACCATGTTAAAAATATGCAACTGTGATCAAATTCCACTTTGGAATACTCATTTTATGGAGATGATGATGGCATTTAGTTCCTTTTTTCGAGAGGACCAAAATCGACCTAAATATCATCTCATTCAAACAAGAAGAAGTTAGTTTTTTATTTTGTGCACCCACTCATGGATATTGGATCAAGTCAACATCACTCTCACGCAGGTCAACCTCAACATCAAATGGACATTGTTAAACACCCCTAGAAGCCTATAAATACAAGTGACCTAGAATCTCATTTGGACATCACAACATCAAGCATATTATTCTCTTCTATCTCATTTGGTGCGGCACATTAGCAAAGGAAAATGTCGTACAGAGGTCCAAAGTCTCATATCTAAAGCTCGCACAAAATTTGGGTTTCTGTTCCATACACTAGCACAGAACTAGGAAATTTCATCTCTCGACACACACATGCTATGGTCAAGACAATGTCCATGAAGCTACAAACACATGCATGCTAACATGAAGGGAGCATCCAGGGGTTTGACTATAGTTCACCATCATCCAAAGTTTTCTAAAGCTGTCTGAAGTTTGAATCAACTTGTGTCTGATATATTCTGCCACTGTAAACTGGTTTCTGAAGTTGTTTGGTTGTATTGTTGATCATAAGTCTAGTAAGGTGCCTAAATGTTGTGTTGATTTTCAGATTCGAGCACCTCTTGTTTTACTCATATAATTTCGTTGCAATTACTATCACCTCGAGATGAAATTATTTTCATGGTTTTAATTATTTATCCCTTTTTCTTTGCAAGGATTTAAATGGAGCATAAAGGGTATCATATGGGCAAAGCGGGCTCTAAATTCTGATAGGGTTGTCCTTGTTGAGTTTTTACACCATGGTATGGTCAATGAATATGGAATCAAGGGGTTTCCAACCATTAAGGTATTTACTCCTGGAAAAACCCCATTAGACTATCAAGGAGTAAGGGATGCAAAACAATAGTAGAATTTGAAATTAAGCAGTTGAAAACTGTTGTTAAAGATCAGCTAAATGGGAAG
This sequence comes from Pinus taeda, assembly GCA_000404065.3. Taxonomy (NCBI): domain Eukaryota; kingdom Viridiplantae; phylum Streptophyta; class Pinopsida; order Pinales; family Pinaceae; genus Pinus; species Pinus taeda. The sequence goes on from APFE030057242.1 coordinate 93,229, forward strand.
ACTGGATCAAATAAGAAAATTTCATCAAGCTCATCAGTAGAACCCACTTCAAGCAACTTTAATGACATTATCTTCAAAAGTAAAGATCAATGGCTTGTTGAATGTTATGCTCCCTGGGAAACTGTGAAAAAACTTGCTCTAGAGTGAAAGAAATCTGCAAATAGCTTGAAAGGAAAGGCAAATATGGGTCATGTCAATTGTGATGAGGAGAAGAGTTTGATGAGCAAGTCCAATGTGCAAGGTTTTCATACAGTCTTGGTATTTGGTTATGATAAGGAGAGTCCAGTTCCTATGAAGGTGCAAGGACAACTTCTGCGATTGAATCCTTTGCCCTTGACCAGCTTGAGATGAATGTTTCTCCTCCGGAAGTGATGGAGCTTACAAGCCAGGATGTATTGGGAGCCAAATGTGCTTCTTTAGCAATCCATTTTGTTAGTTTCCTGTCCGAAATTTTAGACACAAATGGCACCATTGATGGTTTAAGGAGGATGTCCATATTTGTCATGCGCTTTGAAGAAATTACCTTCTCCAACAGAACAATAAACTTCTCCAAATATAGAGTGTACAATTCCTTTTAATTTCTTTTCCTCGGTCCTCTTGACCTTCAATTTCTCCAATGTTGTGGAAAACATATCGGAGTCTAATAGAATCTGCAAAATCTTTGCTATCTATTCCGCTAGTGGAGCAATAGGTTATGTGTTGAAGTCGCATTTGAACAAGACAGTTAATAGGATGCATGCAAATACCACTATACACAAAATGAAAATGAATTAAATAATTCTCACAGCACCTAAACGTTATAGTGATGCCCATGCAGAAGCTGAAATATTGTTCTCGTCAAAGGATACTGAGCCGTGGAGGGGATGAGATGAATTGACCGTTAATAGTGCTTCTCGATCGGGATGAAACACGCGAAAATATTGGCAAACGTTCCCAGAACTCAGATGAAAAAACCACTCACATGAGTAGTTTCCCATGCCCATACAACCATGCCAAATCACTCAGCAAAAGGGGACCACTCTGTGTGAGATCCATGAGGGATAACGAAGAAAAGTTTCAACACCATTTCGACATTCCTAAGGTTAGCTGGCAGGATACTGGCTGCACAAGGTTGGAATCACACACTCCATCTTAGACTGTCTTTCGGGATCAAGATCATTGGACCAAATGCAAAAGTGGAGTGTTTTCACTCACTAGTCACTAAGTCAGGCTTCGCACCCTGAGGAAAGAAACTAGAAGTGAAGCCTCACTCAAAATTCTACTGTGCGACTAATGGTCGCTAAGTCACACTTGAAGAACTCAGGCGGGTTCCAGGAGATGTGATTTGCACTGCATTGTGACCTGGCAATATCTAGGGGGATCACACTTTTGACTAAGTTGCTCGGTCGCATTACAATATTCCCTCATGCGAGCTTCACGGAAATGCGACTAGCCAGCAACTATGATCGTGCGACCTTCAGTAAGTCAAGCTCCCACATAGGTCATGAGGTCACGTTTAGTGCCTCAGTGAAAGCAACTAGAGATGCGACTTAATAGCGTTGCGACTATGAAACTAAGGGAAAATCACAAATCACTTTGAGAAGTGCAACGCTTCACTATTATGAATAAACTAATTGAATGACATTTTAGTAATTGGACCCAACATGGCTTTTCAAGCTATGTCAAAGAATACAGGCCCAATTATAAGCTGAAAATGAAATTAAATGTAAAGGTCAAGTACTTAGAGTTGATGGTTGGTTGAGAAAAGAGAAGCTAATGCCTCTCATATAAAACATGTCTTCTTCTACCCACCTACATTCCACCCTCAAGGATCAGAAAGGCTACTCCATTTACAGGCACTTTAAGTGCCAATGTAGATTGGCCAGGTTGCATACATATGAAGCATAATTCTCACCCAAGGGCGAACCTTAAGGAATTTGGTTGTTTTTATTTAAGAAAATATTCCTAAGGGCTTGAATGAAGTAGGTCAATTCCTGATGAACATAGGCCCTACTAGTTTTTATGCCAGTCCCAAACCGATATAAATGTCGTCTAATAAGCATAAGGGACCTTTTCTACTATGTACCAGATGAAGGGACATGAAGCATTGAAATGCAATGGCTAACCATCCGCTCCTCACAACTTTTCCGAAAGATCATATTGTATCAGTTTGATCAATGAAATCAAGGAAGAGGTTAAGGTTTAGATTCACTATGATTTTAACCCATGAAGAATGACATGAAGACCCTGCAAATCCACTCGCTCTGACACTGCCATAGCACAGGATAGGACTATTCAGGTCCAAAGTTGATTTCGTTTTTTCAAGATTATTGATATTTATTTATTTATGGTTACATTTATGGTGTGGCTCTTCAATTATCATTCTGTATAACTATGGTTACTCTCTTACATATTATAGGAAAGCGATAGCTTCAACCTATGAGGAGAGATCTAGGGTTACTTGTGGGAAGCCCAACAGCTAGGATGCCCAATCAGTTAATAAGTTGGCTCCACATGAGTGATCGAGACACTATGGAAACCACAATGGCATTCCTCGTAGTCAAGGGGCCACATAATTTGGTCTTGTTCTCTGGCAACTGCCTTGGCGAAAAGAATTCTAGGGTCCACAAGATCCCTCTACAACTTCATCTTCTTTTCATCATAATGTAAATGTTCTCCTATGATGTCAGCAGTTAAGCTAAGAGAAATTAAGCATGTACTAGGTAGTAGGTTTGAGAGGGAAGTGAGGAATCTCAAGAGGCATGAAGGTAGTTGAAAGGGCAGGAGGGAAGGCCAAAGGTCACGGTAGATGAACAGTCACCTAACCCCTATAAATATACCCTTATACCTCATATATGGGACTTTTAGCACTTGAGTTGAGGCATAAATGGACAGCTAATTTATGCTTGAGAGCTAAGGTCACTTAGCTCTTAGTATCTAGTAGAGTGGATTTGTAGTGGGTTTAGGGTTGTGGCACTAAGTGACGATATGAACAGTCCATGTTCCACTATTGGGTATTGACCAATTGCATGATATATATTTGAATATGCAGCAATATTAATAAGATGTTTTCTTTTACGTCTTGCACTGATTCCCATTCTTACTCATAATGATTGTATTAGCTGTCTGGTACATCACCATATTTGTATGTGTGCTTTCATATACGTGAGATATTATTTACTGATACATAGTGGTTGCATGTATGTTTTGCTTTCGAATCTGTGTTTACTTGTCCCTTTCCATGTTGGTAACCTATTGTGACCTATTTTTCCATTGACCTCGGGCATGTTCCTGTTTATTATGTCCAATGGGGCTTTAGCTGACCAATCCCTCTCATCATTATCTCTTCTTATCACTGTTGTGATTTGTTTGCACCTCTTTCTACAATTTGTCAATCTTGGGCTGATTTATTTTTCTTCCCAAGCACTTCATTCTTGCCCCCCACCTCGGCATCTTTTCATTTGATAACCAAGAGCAAAAAACATTCATGACGGCAGCCAAGCCCACATACTAGATGGGGATCCTATCCCAAACGGTGTGAGGTCTAATTGGGACCTCACACCGGGGATACCCCTTAGTCATTGGTGGTACATTTGGGCTCGTCAACACACCCATGAACAGAGCAACTCCAACTCATGTCTTCCAACTCACACCTTACAAATGGAGGGAGCAATTCCAACATGGTATCAGAGATTTGGTTTATTGGAAGAAGCATGAAGAATACTCCTTTAAGAAGACCTAAGAGTGAATTTTATGAGGTTACCAAAATTGCTCTCGACATATGTTCAAATTGTAGAGTCCGTGGTAGAATCTGAAATTAGTGGAATGTGAAAATAACTTCAAAGTGTTTAGAAATGTAACCCAACAACACATGGACATTGTAGAGATTAGGAACTTTACTTTGAGAGGTAATTCTTTGACAATAAAAATTTAGTATTTTCATCCAATCTCCTCTCTTTATAAACTTATGGCATGCATCTCTACCGCAATAAAAATGGAAAAAGGAAGCTAAGGAGACCAAAAACATTGTTTACAAGAATTTGGTGCAAATCAGTTTGATGGGGAGGACCCAGAAAAGGATAAGAACAAGAGCTCATTCTTCAATTGGTGTTAATTTGGTATATGCATTGGTACTATTGTAGGAGTCACTATAGTAATCTATATTCCATACAATGTTAGATGGGGTCTGGGATTTGGCATTCTTGTTGTGAAAATGGTAGTAGCATTGTTTGTCTTCCTATGTGGGACTAGATTTTACTGAAATAAAATGCCTAGTGGGAGTCCTCTCACTCAAATTATCCATGCCTTTGTTGCAACATTTCACAAATGGAATACTTCAAAGAAATTTGTTTTCATTAAGGAAAAAGAAGCTCTAAAATATGAGCCAAGAAGGCAATATATGTCTACTAATCAATTTAGGTAAGCCCTCTCTAGTTCTAACCAATTCACATTTATTCTTTTTACCCTTATATTAAATAAATCATGGGAAATAATTCCCACTAAAATTACTTTACCTTTCTAAAATTGGCCAATGATGCAAATCAAATTTATTGGAGTCACAATGGTTTTTCCCTATGACATGTGAAATTTTGAAGCTCTTGGTAGCTGAAATAATCCTTTTTAGGAATAAAGGAAGACATAAATTATTTTTTAAGGATATAGGATAAGATATTGGTGCATGCTAACCATGGATACGGTGCAATGATCCTTAAGTCCTAATTCTATTTTATTTCAGTCTTGTCATTGTTGCTTCTTGATAGATTACTCTGTCATGGTAAATTTTAGATGAAATGCAAGATTTGGTATGGATATCCTCACTTTTGTCTTTCACATTTCTTAACAAAGAAATAATTGAGGATGAATTAGATAATGAGTGCAAAACAATGCATAATTGGTGACTATGCACAATCCAAGAGGTTGAAGAGGTGAAAGCTGTGCTTAGGTTGTCACCAATTTGGATGACATGTTTGATGTTTGGGGTTGTCTTTGCACAAAATTTAACTTTTCACAAAACAAAGAAACACAATGGATAGAAATTTTGGAACACATTTTGAGATCCCTCTTGTAAGCTTACAATTTTTTATTAGCCTATATGTTGTTCTATTGGTGCTTGTCTATGACTGTATATTTGTTCCAATTTCTAAAAACTTGACATGGAATGAATGGGCTATAAATTTGCTACATAGGATAGGGAACATACAATTGGAACATAAAACCCTATATGAAATTGGAAGGTTAAGGAAAGGATCTGACCCGTCATTATTCTAACTCTACATTCCCATATTGCAATCAAAATACTCCTAGAAGAATGAACCCTCATGAAACGAGTGGAATGGCTCCAATACTTCTCAAAATTTTGGATGACTTATTCCAATCAAAATACTCCTAGAATGGTGAACCCTCGCGAAATGAATAGAATGGCTTCAGTACTTCCCAAAACCCTGCATGGTTTATTCGGATAAAAATACTCCTATAACAGTGAACCCTCACGAAACGACTGGAATGGATTTGGTACATTCCAAAACCTTTGATGACTTATTCCAATCAAAATACTCCTATAATGGTGAACGCTCATGAAACAGTTGGAAAGGCTCTGGTACTTCCCAAAACCCTAGATGGCTCCCAAAGCAAAGGCCTTCAGAAAGAAGCAAAACACCAACAACTGAAATAGGGTAAAAGTTGTGAATGAAATGGAAAGTTTGCAATTTTGCTAAGGGATTTGAATATGAATAAGTGAATCCAAGACTCAATACTCCATTCCTTTATCCACAAGACTCAATGCTCCATTTTTTGTTTTTAAATTTCCGCAGGACTCAATGGTAAAAAACAGTGGAAAAACTATTTAACGTAGTTAAAACCTAATTTTAATTATATATAATGTTATATATATTTTTAATGTGTTTCCTACCAAGGCCGTAATTTTTCTCGAAAAGCCATTTTTCACCAAAATCCAGCCTCTTTTTTCAGGAAACCCAACTGTATGTGCTTAAATATTTTTTTATTTTTTATTTTTTTTATTTTTTTATGGTGGAAATGGATTCAATACCATAAAACCCCCCTGCAGCACCAAAATTCCTAAAGCTTGACAACTGTAACCCAAATTTCCCAATATTTATGCCATATTTTTCTCAAAATCTTGCCAAAAATTTCCACTATTTGTTTTGGGCAAAATTGTGGCCTTGTTAGACGTACTCTCTATTATTTTAATATTATATATAATGTTATATATGTTAAAATGTTTAACATATATAATTACAACTGAAATTTTATAATTTTAGATGTTAACACTATATATATATATATATATATATATATATTATATATATATATAATATATATATATTATATATATATATATATATATTTATATATATATATATATATATATTATATATATATATAATATATATAATATATATTATATATATATAATATATATATATATATATATATATATATATATATATGGCACTCAGAGATTAATATTGTGTGCTCTTGCAATGCGAGAATAACTGTAGGATTTGTAATTTTTCATAGTTCTTGTTATAACATGTTAAAATGATTCATGGCATTGAAATTCTGAAAGAAAATGAATATAGCTAGGAAACACTCTACATTGATGTAAAAAATAAATAAATTGACCGTGATAAAGGTTGAGTTTGTTACTCATTAACAAATCCTATCTCATACTATTGACAATGTGAATTTAAATCGTTAACCATATTCGATATCCAAAATGCTCCATGATGCGATTTTTTCTATCAAATTATATCCCTGAGTGGGAATATTATGGAGATCCTCAAAAATAGCATTGAAAATTTGAAATCCTTTCAAAACTCAAAAAATGGGACATAAAATGATAAGTAATCATTGGTGGTATTAGATATAATAATCAATTTATAAATTACCAATCACTAAGAAGGAAATATCTACTTATGATCTTGCATATAATAGTTACAATGACCTTGTGCACTCTTTAAATCACCTTCTAGTGAGGATTCAACAAAATCATTCAAAAAAGGTGTCACCAATAAAAGCACCTCAATATTTCATTGTGTCCTAAAAAATAAAGCAAGCCCAAACTATGCAAGTGTATCAACAACATTATAAAATTATGGTATTAAGCATAGGATCACTTCACCCTACCATCCTTAAGAAAATGGGAAAGTTTAAAGCACAAATAAGGTGTTATAACATATCTTAACAAAATAAATGGCTACCAATCGCTAGGATTGGGCATATAGGCTCCCTATAGCCCTATGGTCTTATCACACCACTTGGCATAATACCATAGGATTTTCACCCTATGAGCTTGTGTATGGCAAAATCCCCATTTTCTCCATAGAACTTGAGATTAAGACTCTTTGAACAACCTGAGAAGTTAGATTGGACCACCTTTTTTATTTTGTTTTAATTTAAGATACAATTTATGTTACCTTGAATTACCATTGTTATTCCCTCAAGTAATAGTTGTTGTTCCCTCAAGTCACAATTTCTCTTCCCTCAAGTCTCAGCTACTACAACCTTTAAGTATTTTTTATACATTTGTGCTTCTTGGGACTTGTTATTTTTTATGGTCCTTTAATTTCTTGTGGTCCTTTAATTTATTGTTTGATTGTTTTATTTTCCACATTTTTTATTTACTTTTATTTTAATATACAATTGTTGTTACCTCAAATTACCATTTTTGTTCCCTGAAGTAATAGTTGTTGTTCCCTTAAGTAACAATCGTTATTTCCTCAAGTAATATTTGATGTTCCCTCAAAGTCACAATTGTTGCCCCCTCAAGTAATAGTTTTTTTTCCCTCAAGTAATAATTGTTTTTCCCTAAAGTAACAACTACTTAGCCCCCACATCACTCTTGATATTCCAAACACCTAATTTATCTACTATAAAATATTTGAAAGAAACATAGTAAGAATCAATCATATATAAAAATTACTAAGAAAAAAATATTTTATTTAAATGAAAGAGAACAAATCTACAACTGAAAGCATATAAACACATAACTCGTACAATACAACATTTCGATATCAAAATTTATGTCATCCAGTTCAAAAATGGAGTTGAAATGATTAGTAATTCTATCATCATCATCAATTTCATCATTTCCAATAATCATATCATCATGACGAACATCATCTCCTACATTTGGTTCAAATTCTCCAAGTTCTTGATTTGACAATACATCATCAATATCATCTTCATCATGAACATTGTCTCGAACATATCCTTGAACTTCTTCGACATCTTCATGATCTGACACATGATCATCATCTTCTTGATCATCAACATCCTCTTCAAAATTATCATCTTCTTCTAGTACATTCTACTCTATCAACCTTCTTTTTGGATCATATATAACAACATATGACCAACCTGCTCTACCTGGAACTTTTGAGTAAAATACCTATTCACATTGGCTTAGAAGAACATAGTGATATGATCATGGATCAAATATCCTTGTATTAACCATGGTAAATTGATTATCATGTTGAATAACAATTCTATTAGGATCATGTTCATTCATTTGTAGCCTATACCATTTCACGTCGAATACGATCAATTTGAAGGAATCAAAGTCACATTTGAGTATGTCATCCAAACAATCATATTATCGGTTTTCAAATACTTGTTGACGTGTGTCACTTCTAGAGAAAATATTAGTGGCCTCGAAGACAACAATTATCCCACAACCAAAATTTTTCCTCTTTTCATCCAACTTTTGGTGCGAAACTTACAGATTTTGTACCACATAATGTGGTGGTGTTTCCATTGCAATATGCCAAACACAGAAAAAACATTTCCAATTTATAAACATATTCATATATATAACTTGGAATGTATCTAAAAAAACACACTTGCATTCACATTAGTAATATATTTATAAAATAAATTAATAAAATATTGCAGGCCGGTGAAAATGCATGCTTGCTTGTTTATATTTCAAACCATTTGCTAAATCAATTTTTCTCTGCCTAAGATTGGCATCTCAGGAATGATGACCTTCTTCAACCAATGCAAACACCCCTTTCCATGATATTGTTCACATCTTTCAGTCCATGGCTTCATCCAATCAAGATTATTTGCAATGTATAAATGTAGTGCATCCCACTCTCGACCAACTAGATCATAAAATAATAATTCACCAATAAAATTAGTTACAATGGTCAATATTAATAATTGATGAAAGAATAAAAAGTAAATAAGTATGATATACACAAAAATGCAAAAAGTTATATGTGTGTGTGTGTGTGTGTGTGTGTCTTATAAATCTCCACATTAGATATTTAATTACCCTTCACTTTCACTGTTCTACTTTTTCCCAATAGTTGCTCCTCTTTAGGTTTTTTGATGGATTTCACATCCCAAATGCAATCCACATGCATATGTTTTGATAATATAGAAATATAATGAGTATTGTACACCATGGATTGATATGTCATATATCCCTCCACCATAGAACCCTCAAGACATGCTATTTGTCTAACCAAAGCCTTCAATGATTTCAAGTGCCTCTTCACCATCCACATTCACCTTGTGTGTATAGGTCCACACAATTCAATCTCCTCAACTTTGTGTGTGAGGTAGTGTTATTTGGCATTGAAAAATGTCTGACTTAGATACCTTTTCATTTCACACATTAGCCAAGGAATTTCTCTCTTCCAATGCTTTATATCATCTTTATGTATTTCTTTCAATCAAAATCATCTATAAATGATGCAAGAAAATAAGTACATGTTTCAGCAAAACATAATTTATTAAATTACAAATAAAACACATCATGACATTAAGTTTATCAAAAACTAATTGCAAAAAAACTCAACATATAAATCGCTACTTACCTCATGTATTTTCCAAGATCATATATAACTTGTTTGTCGTTGTTGTCAAAGTCATTTGGAAGAGATAGAGGTAGAAGATATTGTAATGATAAAAATGAATCGTTATTTGTTTGATCCAAAATAGACCAAAAAAACCAAAAATATGTATATATAACAATATAGAAATATATGTACCAAAATAATTACCTTGATGACTATATGCAAATTATGTTTTTACCCCACCAAATTCACCTTTCTTTGTTAATATATTATTTATGTTTGAAGAAATTTCCGTGGGAAATTTAGTTCTTCAAATGACCTCTTTTAGATCATCACTTTTCTTCTTCATTAATAACCATGGAAGGATGTTTTGATCTCCATCACTATTTGATAATATCCCACTCTTCATTGCATTATTGGCTTCCACAATGTCATTACAAATTTTATGTATTTTTACTTTATCCCTCCTACCTTCTTTGATCCATCATAAAGTTTTTGTCACAATATTCCTAATATGTATTGTATTAAACAAATGGGTTATTAATAGGCGCTCATAATAGGCAAAACCTCATGAATTGAGTGTGTTAACTTTTCATTCCTCATGGAGGCCCATGTCCTTCACATCAACGATTTCTATTATAATCCAACTTCCATAGGTGAGGTGTCATTCTTCACAATTTTAAACCAGTCTCTTATTTCCTCTTGAAAATATGTTTTTCGGTACCATGATACCTATGGTTCTTAGAGAGGAAGTGCCTATACTCATCAAACACCTCCTTTCCTAAACTTGTTGAAGGTTTGCAAGAGATGGATTAATATAAATTATAAACAAATTAGGATTTTTTAAAAATACATGCATGATATGATCTAATTGAAATAACTATATATTATTAAAGTGCAATGGAACATACCACAAAAATGTGTTAGTCCTGGAGAATCATGAATTGTCCATACAAGTATTCCATGGAATTGAAATTTACTATCCCTTATTGGTTTACAAATGTCATACATAGTGATGTTGACCTATGAATTCATTAACTCATTGATAAGAGGCTCAATATATACATTCATATCTTTATCTTGGTACTTACCTAATTGTTTGAAATTACACATAATTAAAACTATGATATATACATATAAGTAAATAAATAAATATAACATATTATGCAACAATCAAGACAAATGAAAATGTTATACTAATATTCAAAAAATTCACATAAAAAAATACCTGGAACAATAATTGTCAACATAATGTGCTCCCCTTTTATTGACATCCAAGGAGGAAGGTTATTGTTGAAATCGGCCACATTGAGTAAATAGACCTAAGCTCTCAAAATGGATTAACATGGTTATTTGCCAATGAAATCCTAACATTACGAGGTTCATGTTTAAAATGTGAACATTTTTCCTCAATTTACCTAAATTCATAACCAACTGCAAGAATTCAAAGAAACCATCTTCACTTCTCTTTTGTGCATGAAAATCCATAAATTTTACAATTCTTTCACACCTGAACAATCGCTACAAACATGGAATTATGGGAATATGAAAAAGAACCATTTTTTTATTTGATCAATTCAATAGGCATTCTAGTTATGTTTCAGGCACTTTTTTCAATGCATGTTGTCCATAATATATAAAATTATCATTAGGACATGCATATATAGCATGATATTCCATTCCAATTTCTTTCATAACAACACATAAATCTCGGCCTGTGAAAGTTAACCCATTTGGCGCTAGTAATAGAAATTCTCTTAGCAATCTAGTACGACATAAAAAATCACTAGTTAGTGTAAACAATCATAAATATTTAATTCTTATTTTACACATTAATTAACACTAAAAATTAAGGGGAAAAATCAACCTTTCATGTGATGAAACATATTACATTATACCTCAGGATCTATGTCATATAAGTGTTTGAAAAACCATTCAAAACCTTTAAGTTCACCAACAATAATGTAGCATCGGGAACATTTTATCTTGAGCCTTCATAAAGTCATGTCAATGTCTTCTCTAGCAAAATTTCATCATCACAATTCTCATCACCAAACATATCTTGGATCAGTTGATTTGTCCCATCATCTTGAACTATGTTATTAATGTCATGTTCTTGCATAGTATCATTATCTTGAGGTACTTCGATATTCACTCCATCTTCTTCAACTTGTAGAACATCATTTATAACACTGATACTTGGTGCAATATTTAAATCATAGTACCTAGCATGAAACCTTGACTTTATAATAATTTCAAACAAACATGTGAAATAATTAGTCAGCAAAAAAAATTATAACAATAAATTTTTTTACAAATATGATTAATATAAAGAAAATATATATAATGATTCAATATCAACAACAACTTATCACTGAACGATATTCGTTCCCCCGTTCAATGTGTCCATTCTTCCTACAATGTCTATCAACTGTTTCATATGAAATTCTCCATGGACGTTTTCACTTGCAAGAATTGCAAGGGAAATACAATTTCCCATCATTGACCCCTTAAGGATTAGTCGATCCCCATTTAATGTTATTTTACATTCTTCCTACATGCAACCACAAAATAATTACATAAAACAAAATATGTTTTTCGCTCACAAAAAAGAATTTATAACCTTTCATAATTATTTTAGTTATATCAAAGATGTTGCAACATCTCGTACATGCGAGATATTTATATATTTATTTATCATTTCAATTTCTACAACGAAGGACTAGTCAAAGTTAAATATGACTAGTCAAACAAGCAGTCAAATTAATCTCAGGTACAAAAAACTACAAGTCGTTGAAATTGCGACCACAGACATAGTTCATCGCAATTCTGACACCAAACATAGTTCATTGCACATGCAATGAAAAATATATTACCTCAAATTACTATTGTTGTTCCCTTAGGTAACATATGTTGTTCCCTGTTACACTGAAATTTGTCACCATGACTATTTGCAGTTAGTATGGCTCCATCAACAGTCATACTATCCTCCTTGGCAAGCCTTATACCTCTGCTCTCCATGTCAAACTTCAAGAAAGAGAGAAAGTCATTAAAAATCATGCTTATCTCTGGGTACTCAGGTTCTCTCTACCTTACCTGCGTGTACGCACTCCAAGTTCATTATACCTGCATACTTGTACGCTATGTATGTCAAGGGTTGGGTGCGTACCCCTGCAAAGGTCAAAAGGCGCGAGTTTCATCTTAAAAAAGTTACTTGTGGTTATTTCTAGAGCATTCTAGAAGAATGTTTGACATGTATTGAGCGTCTCTAGATGGTTCATGCATCCCTATGAAAGAGGAACTTATCCCATCAAGAGAGGAGCTACCCCATCCAAAAGAGGGGAGTATCCCATTGATGTTGGACCCGATTAACTTCCTCTAGAACACTATAAATACAGGCATTGGGCCAGAGGAGGGGAGGTTGAAAGCTGAACATTCCAAAGGGTAGATGTTGCTGGAATTAGGACTTCCTTGTAGAAGCTTGTGAGGAGAGATTACCATCCTTTCTTGTTTCATTGGAAGTGGGTGAGCTTGTCAAAGTAAAGGAAAACTCTTGCTGGACCCTGGGAGGGACTTGCCCAACACCAAGGCTCAGGTTGTAATGGTTTCTTTTGTTTCCTATTAATACAAATAAGTTCATTCTTCTCAACAATTTGTTATTAATGAGTTGTTTCATATACTCCTTGGTCTGTATGTTGAATATGTTTTATTTTATGAGATATTCAGGTGTTATTTAATCGTTTTATTGTTAGTGAATGCAGGTTTCGAAGTGAAGGAGGAGCTCATCTGGATCGACGAGGCTGGACTACTACAACAGCGTTGGACTACAGGTAGGATCTAAACACTTGATTTCTTGTATGGTAAATGCATGTTTAGAGAAGGATTGCTCTTAATTGTCTTGTTTGTCACTAGAAAGTCTTAGGCTTCTAGGGAGGTTGGTTTTGTCTGCAAGATTAACTCTTTCCGCATGACAAATTGGCGACTCCACTGGGGATTCCATTGATGTGATTGATTTTTCCTTTGAGTGACGCTTTGATCTGAAAAGAGTCATTTCTTTTTTGGTTTTGATTGTTTGACTGTGTATTTGGGTGGGCTAGCTTAGAGTTAAGTTAGAATTTAGTTTTTCTTAATTTTTCAGTAGTACGCACCCTCTGAGTTGAGCACAGTGCGTACCTGTACGCACTGTAGCTTTGTACACAGAGCGTGCACGCACCTGTGCAAACAGGCTGTCTGCGTACCCTGTCAAAAATTGAGAAATTTCCATTTTTTCCATTTTTTCCTTTAGATTTTGTCTTTCATTAGTTTTTACTGCCCAGATCCTCTGGTTATCTGTCAAAGATCTTCACCTGAACTTGTTTCGTTAACGTCAAGAGTTTTAGTGAAATTCATAGAAGTTCTAGCCTAAGGGTTTGATTTTTGCATTGGTCCTGTAGTGACTTTGACTTTAGAAGTTGTGAAACTTTGGATCTCTCTGGTTTTGTCAGTCTTCTTAGGAGTCAGACCTGTCATAAAGTCTACATGTGTGAGCAACCTACCTTTGTGTTGTCTCTTTGCGGAATTTCGAAATAGCTTGTTGATTGAAGTTGTGAATTTCATTCTTAAGAAAAAGAACAAAAGAGTTTGATTTTTGTTTTTTGATCAGTTTATGATTCTGCATGAACTGGTCCTTGGTTTGATTGTTACCGAGTAAAACAACCTGGAATCATCTTAGTAGGCTTTTGCCTCTTTAGATTTGCTTTTGCTTTTAGGTAAATTTCCTTTTGATTTCCTTTTGAGTGAAGTTTTCCATAGATTTTTATAAATTTTGAAATTTCTTTTGTTAAAATAGTTTCATATGCTTTATTAAATAGGAAAAATACAAAAACATCTCCTTTGCAAAGTTTGTTTTAAGTAGCGTTTGAAATTTTTGAAAGAGAAAGGAATTTTCGTGCAAGTAATGAGTGGTCATGTGTTGTATGCTTGGAAAAGATAACGAGATTGTTTCTTTGATTTTCTATTAAGAAAGTTGCTTTTATCAAAAGTTTGCATTCTCCAACTCTCTTAGCTAGGGAATTCATTGAAAAAGAAAAGTAGTGTAAATCATCCTAGGCGCATCTTTTTAGTGGATTTCAGTCGAGTCTACACACCATCAGTTTCATCTCCACTACCTTTGTCTTAAAGAAAAGCCATAAAATTAACGCTTAAAGTAAAATCGACTTAGCAATTTTTCTTTTACTAGGGCTCTGAAGCACCAATATAGATCAGGCTAGTGTCTTGGAGTAGGAGAGTAATTAACTCTCCAAGACTACAAAACCAAACAAGTAGCTTATCTTGTGATAGGATAAATCCAGCTGTTGCATTTATACTCTGGGAAAGCTCCTCTTAAAGGAGAAGCACGAGCTCGTGTCCGAACCAGTGAGGGGATCAATCATCCCTCGTTGGGAACGACGCCAGACACGCACGTATTACAAACGGTAAACCTCGGATTAACCATTGTCGAGGAGCCTGGGGTCACTTATCGGTAAACCTTGGATTATTGTCAAGGAGCCGGTAAGGGGATTGAGCTTGATACTCTGTCCTTGCGTGCTGTAGGAGTGTAGATTGTTCCCCCAGGTGTATTTGTTGTTGTTGGTAACCTTAGTGACCATTATCTTAGGATTCTACCCAAGGTGACGGTGGAGGGAAGATCCCACTATACCTGGAGCAGACGTCGGCTAGACTCACTTGGATTTTTTGGGGGGTTCACTTCACTAGAGACGGTTAAAGTGGAGGAACTTGGTCCAGTCTATTCATTAAGCAGGTTGTCATGGTAACTGTTCTACCCGCTATTTCTGTACTGAATCCTACGAGGTTGGATTTCATCACCAACTAGTGTTTTTGGTCTGAAAGCTTATTGTTTGTGTTTGGCTTGATGCCCTAGATTCTTTAGGCGTATGTTTCAAAATTGATTGGTTCTTTAGCGAATTTAGGTGGTTTTCTTGAGATTTTATTTTGTTTTCGTGTGTAGTAGTTAAAAGGTTTTAGCTGTGGCTGAATCACCGAGACGCTCCCATCGACTTCGGGGCGAGTCTCCTGAAGTTGTTACTCTAGCCAATTTGTTGAGGTGATCCCGTAGATTGTGGGGTGAACCTCCTGAAGAGGTCCGAGCTCATTACGAAGGTTTGAAAATTCTTGTAACTACTCCTGGCGGCAGTAGAGTAAGTCCACCTGAAGAAGGAGAGTATTCGTTGGTAGTCCATCCAGATTACCAAAATCTAGAGACAGGTTATAATCCTAAAGCTGTTGCAGTTTCAGAGCTTCCTGGTAGTGTTTCATCTGCCAGTGATACAGGCGAAGAACCTCTAATATCCGAACATGTTACTCCGACTTCTAGTGTTCCTGGTTGACCTAGGGTAGAATGAGTCATCACCGAAAATCTTCCTTCTGGTTTGATTTCTATTGAAGAGCTTGCTCCAGAAGAAGATCTAGGCGCTTCTTACCTTGAAGAAGATCTACCTGCTCTCAATCTAAGAGAGCGTGAGTCTATATTTTACAGTCCTCCTCGAAGTACTACTTGGTATCTTTCGTTAACCAATCTTTTGGACAACTCAGTAAGTTTTTATCCACCTCGTTTTCCTTTTCCACCAAGAGGTTTTACTACTCCTGTATATATGTCTAGTCCGTCATCTTCGGAAGCCTATTTATATGGCGGTCCGTCTGTTCCTGCTGGGTATCAGTCCATTTCTGGTACTTTTTCAGGAGCATCTCCTCGTCCTTTCGAACAGGGTAATAGTCAGTTGAGGGTAAGATTGATAATAACTTCATCTTCTGCATCTTCTGTAGTCTCTCAGGCTGGGCCTAGTACACCTAATACTTCGCCTCGAACGTCTGTTGCAGCTACTACAACATCTTCTCCATCCACCCCATCTTCTTCTGGAGTATCAGCAGTTCCGGTTTCTACTGTTCCTGCCTCTATTCCTAAGACCTTTGTACCTCAGTCCGGACCTACGGTCCAGACTTCGGTCCAGATGCCTGTAGGAAGTACGGTTGTTACTTCTCAACCTCAATTTTTTCAACCTCCGTACCAGGGACAGTACCAACCTCAATATGGTCCTGCTGCTCAGCAACCAACTTACCAGTATCAACCGTATCCTGGGTACACTTATCAACAACCTCAGCAACCCCAATACGGTCCGGTTAATCATGGTTTTCCGGGAGGATACAATATCCCGAACGCGATTCCTATTCCAAGTTATGCTGGATATCCTTCTCCTGGGGCTAGTTTAGTGACCCCAAGTTTTAGAGATCCGAACCGGCAATTGGCTTTTATCGCAACTTTGGATTTACCAGACTTGATGCACCTAACGAATGATCCAATCAATTATCTTCCGTATTGGCCGCCAATGCCGAATAAGTTGCCCAGTGACATACCCAAGTTCGAAGGTAAGTCTAGAGAGGACCCATCAAATCACGTGATGACTTACCATCTCTGGTGTGCATCAAATTCTATCTCAGATGATTCAATCCGC
>APFE030057242.1:120990-134145 GCA_000404065.3 Pinus taeda
AATGAATTGTTTCATATACTCCTTGGTCTATATGTTGAATATGTTTTATTTTATGGGATATTCAGGTGCTATGTAATCATTTGATTGTTAGTGAATGCAGGTTTCGAAGTGAAGGAGGAGCTCATCCGGATCGACGAGGCTGGATTACTACAACAGCGTTGGACTACAGGTAGGATCTAAAACACTTGATTTCTCGTGTGATAAATGCATGTTTAGAGAAGGATTGCTCTTAATTGTCTTGTTTGTCACTAGAAAGTCTTAGGCTTCTAGGGAGGTTGGTTTTGTCCGCAAGATTAATCTTTTCACATGACATTCCCTCAAGTAGCAACTATTGTTTCCTCAAGTAACAGTTGTTGTTCCCTCAAGTGACAATTGTTGTTACCTCATGTCATAGTTCTTGTTCCCTTAGGTCTTAGTTGTTGCAACCTCTAAATTATCTTTTATACATGTGTGCATCTTGGGACTTGTTATTTTATATGATCCTTTAATTTCCAGTGCTATTATTCACCCTAATTTCCTTGATTGTATGTTATATTACTACAATTGCATCAACTCTAGATCTTGTGTGACTATGTGAGTTATCTTTCAGGAAAACATGTGTCTTATGGAAATAGTAAATTCATATATTTGTTGGTGGTTATAATTGAATGATTGATAATTTCTTTGATTTAACTATCATTCATCATTTCTTTCAATATTTATTAATATCATTGGAACTATAATGTATTCACAAGCACTAAGATGTAAAGGAACACATGCAAGGCTGTAAGAGTAAAGTTGTTAAGGAGTCTTATTGTTCGTTAGAAAAAAAACACATATTTTGGGTAATTTAGGGAATAGACCTAGTTGGAAGGTTAATGATCTTACATATGGTATTAGAGTTAGTTAAAATTCTAGGACCTAGGGATTGCATGTTAGCATTATGAGGTAATTACCTTTTATTTATTTTGGCTGAGTTTGAATTTCATATATATATATTATATATATATATATATATATATATATATAGAGAGAGAGAGAGAGAGAGAGAGAGAGAGAGAGAGATACTCAAAGCAAAAATATGTCTTAAGAGTATGCATTGCAAAGAGAATACTTTGATTTGGTCTTAATGTCGAGTGGTGTCTATTTTTTTCAATGTTATCGAGACTTACAAACAAACCTATCCATTTGAAAACCGTGTTATGTGGGTGGGGAATATTGCATCAAAGGTTGTAAATATGGTAGGTGACATAATACTCTTGTCTGCACCAACTAACTAATGCCCCATTGACTAAATGTTTAATAATTTTAAAGAGCCACTCGATTACTATGTATATTGTTTTTACGTGTTTATTTTCCTTAGTGACTCTGTTTAATGGTTCAACTTTGACCTTTCTACTCATTGTTTTATTTGTCTAATGAATATCTTCTACAACAATTGGCGAATGAGATACATGGGAAAAAATGATATTTACTATCTAGATATATTTTTCATCTTGTTAGGTAGGAAGCATAAAAATGGTCTTGAGATCATGTTGGATATATGCTCTCAAGAGGAAAACGAGTTATGGTAACTACTCCTTTTTAGAGTAGAATGCATAAACAAAAGTATTAGAACATATCAGGTCTTAAGGTTTTATGCTAGAAAGATGCAATACATGTTTGTAAGTTTGTTGCAATGTATTGACAAGCTTAATGCGTAATGCTTTATGGATTAGGATTTTTTAGATTTTCTAATATAAATAGTGAAGTTGTTGAAGTGTTAAAGAGAGCGATTTCGAGTTGTGACGATAAGTGGATGCACCAAATTGATGAGAGAGTTGCTTGTATAGCAGCTACGTTTTGTTTGTTTAGGTTCCTCTTTGCATGATAATTGAAGGGATCACTTTGGAGTCTCACATTATAAATGTAGTCCTTTGTATTGTTTTTCACACAATGGGAAGATAATGCATTTTTCCCTATTGTGATTTCTCTATGCTCTAACCTTGGAGTCCACCTTTTGTGTTGTTGTTTCATTATTAGCATGTTATGCATCTAAATGTAGGGTTCATATTGGCATTTATTTATGTAATATGTTTGGTTGTTTACATTTTTTTTTTAATGTGATATCATAGTCATGGTTTGTAGGTTATTCCTTTTTCACTCTCACGATGAAAAAATGGGAATTTTGACCACCACGTAAGTGTTGTTAAGGGTGTAGTGTGTTTGTTGATGGTGACACAACTGAGTTTGAAATTTCAAACATGATGGGTATCCATGTATCCTTGCAAATGTGTACTGTTGTTGTCATCCCTTCTTGATTGATTGTTGCTCGGTTGGAGTACTATATAGCAAGGCTTTGGTTGTGGTTATGTGTTCTATGCCATATAATATATTTATTTCAATTTTTTACTTACACTGATTTCGTGGACCTTCACTTACACTCATGTAGAGGAGCTTCATGTATAATTCCAAGGTAAAAACAAAAAAAAAAACTTGCTTCCATTACAAGTTTTAGTGTTCATCTCGTACATTGGTTATTGATTTTTATGATGGAAGAATTTTGTTATGGAGCAATTGTCACGGATATCTTAGTTTCACTTTAATATTCAAGAAAATATTGGTAAAATTCAACAAACATCAACAAATTTTTTTAAGGAAACAATATTTATGTATTTCATAAAAACATTATGGTTTGAAGGCCATAACCTTATACATCATATGCCAAAACTTATTCTACAATAGTCCAAAAATGCTCTAATGGATTAACATTATTACCCTATAATTTATTAAAAACACATAAGAGAACTTCATATTTACATAACATGATAAATAATCTAATACTAATCAATACAACACATTTATTCCATATTTTGATTGACCTGGTCATTATTTAGTTCTTAAAGCTAGAGTGCTTGCATAGGAGCGACTTCCTATTCTTCTTTAACAACAAAATTGTCTTCTTCATTTTGCACAAAATTTCCCTACATCTCCACACTATTCTCATTTTTTGCGACACAAAACCCAATTTCTTCAACATCATCGACCATCATTCTATTCTCTATCCAAAAGTTCAACATTTCATGAGCTAACTGCAAACGATCTAGTTTGACCTCCATGAAGTCAATTCTCTGTAACAAAAGCTTACTTTGAGGTTAGGAATCCATCAAAATCATCTATGCATGCCTGGAGATGGACTCATCGAAGAATTCCAAGGCACCTATCATTCGTGACATCATATTTCTAAATGCATCCTCCACATTGCCGTTGTCATTCTCTATCTTCATTGAATTGAAACAAACCATATTGTTAATTTGACAAAGGAGGATTAATATGTGCCAAAACTATATACATTTAATAATCACTAGTGGTAACTGTTACACAATAATTTGTCATCGTTTATCACCGTCCCTATTACCCCTCTCCTGCATCTTGGAGGATGCATTTCGGGACTTGTGAGAAGTGACAAGACTTGAAACCACTTGCATCATTTCCCTCTGAACATGAGCTTCACATGCCCTGAAGACATCTCCTGCAACTTTCCCATAAAAATAGCCCTTTTTACATTAACGCTGAGCCACTATGTTCTTCCTACACCAATGGGGAAAATCCTCTAAAAGGGGCGCGCTATTAGCGCTCTGTCTCAGAGTCACAATCGCATCAACCTATTTGGGCAAAGTTTTTAACCAATCAACCTCCGAAAGTTCTCTCCAACTCATTCACCAACTGAATCTATGTTAAGTGAGGATGGTTTGGCTTCGAATCTCCTTGAATGGGAAGTAGTTTGCCACCCTTCCATGGAATTTTCCAAGTGATGAAGCAAAATCCATGATTGTTGTGATTGATCTTATCTCTTCCTCTTTCATCTATAAAAGATTGTCTCCATGCCTTGAGCAAGCTAGTGGTAGTGGTAATTATATTGGGGCTGGAAGGAAGATATCAAGAGATTAGAGTTGCAAGAGCCTTATTTGTGTCCATAAGGCTTAACCTAAGTGAGGAGATCTTGTCACCAAAGAGAGAGAGGCTTGTCCCTCATCCCTTCAAGCTTTGCAAGACTTGTGTAGCTGAGCACCCAGCCAAAGGAGGACTTGACGTCAGGACGCTGGTTGTATTCTCCTTTGTTGATTATTAATAAAAAATGACTATCATTATGGTTCCACTCTCATTGTTGTAATGATTGATGTTGAGTTATATCCTTCCCGACTGATGTATAATTGCATTTATTAGATTTCACGCTTGTGTTTGTGTTGTTCTCTTTATGTGCAGGTGTCCATTCACGAGGATAGTGGAGGATCGTGACCGGCCAAGGAAAATGAGCGTGGGCAACGTCTCTTCTACGAACAAAAGCATTGGAATCCAAGTAGGTATTCATCACCTACCTTTTATTTGCAATTAGGGACTTGCGTGGTAGAATTGTTTGATTGTTGCTAGACCCGTTCTGGGCTAGTAGGGATCGCCTCTATCCTTAGAGGGGATTTACCTCTCCAACAATTTGGCATCTTCCGACATGGAGGATACATCTCATGTATCAAGTGGAACGCCCGTTATGTCGAGTATTGATACTCCCATTCCGGCTACATCCCCAGTTATCTCTACGCCCTACACTGTTACACCTCTCGGTATTACAGTGCCAACGCAGTATAGATCTCTAAGGGATGCTATGAGCTCTGTGACTTCCTCTTCTATGTGGGATAATAACATTGTTCCCACTATGGGACCTTTCGTTTCCCAGGCTCACCATACTGCTGGTACATCAGTTCCAACCAATCCGACCGTTTGTGTCACGTCGTCAACTCCAGTTGCTAGTGCCATTACAGCATCCTCTGCTGTGACTTCTGTTTTCGGCCCATCCCGAGGCTCGGTACATGGTGGTCCATCGGCACATACTCCTAGAGTTGTCCATCCAACAAGTGGTGCCCCGCCTTTTTCTAATGCTATTTCGGCAGGGGGGGCATATTCCCAGTACTTGCATGCTGTCCAGAACCCAGGCGGGCAAGGGCCCTATTATGATCCTGTCAATCATCATTTGCATACCTCCTTGTCATCTGAGCCCTATGTTGAGGGTTCAGTTTCGTTAAATGTGGCTTGGGGTACCACCGGATATGGTGGTGGCCAATTCCATCCAGGGCAAGGGAAGCCATCCCAAGGACCACCCTACCAAGGTCAACCATCCTACTCGCAGCCTAATCATGGGCAGCAGTATTATGGCCAGACCTATCCAGGTCAACCTAGAGGCTCACAAGGACAACCCTATCAGGGACAACCTTTAGCCTCAGGTGGTCCGTCTTATACATATCTTGGGCAACCTTTTGAAAACCCAGGACAACCCTATGCTCAGCAGGGACAACCTGGGCCTCAACAGGGATACCCTTCGGGGCAACCCTATGGGAACCCGGGACAACCTTACAGTCATCAAGGACAACCCGGAAACCAACAAGGTTACCCTTCTGGGCAGGGTGGCCAGCCTTACGCACAGCAAGGCCAGCCCACTGCTCAGCCTAGTCAGCCATCCGGTCTACAAGGACAACCTTCGGTTGTGCAAGGACGGCCCAACACCCAGCAAGCTCAACCTTCTGGGCACGCAGGCCTGTCTCAGATCCAACCAGGACAACCTTCCGGCCAGATGGCCCAACCTCACTCTTCGCAAGGATATCTTTCTGTGGGGGCTCAATCGGGAATGCAGATGGTTCCTTTTTCTCAGGCTCAACCGAGTTACCAACCCCAGAATCAAGCTGGTCTCCAGTCACAAGGTGGGTACCAATCCCAACCTTCCTATCAGATGCCACCTGGTTCTCAGGCTCAATATGGAACCCAGCAACCATATGGATACCAGCAACCCCAGGAGAAAAATCAATATACCCCGTATCAAAATTACCAACAACCGCAGGTCAACCCCTATCAAAATTATTAGCAACCTGCAAGCCAGTATGGTAACCAATGGGGAACTGGGGGGCAGAACCAGTATCAACCATCCGGTTCTGGATATAACCCTTATGGAAAAAATTCCTATGGACAGGGTCCTTTTGGGCCTGGTCCATCCGGACAAAGTCAATGGGGGAAACCAGCAACTGGATGGAATTCTGACCCTACCTCATATCCACATATGTCCTTCAACCCACAACTACCATTTCTAGCGACGTTGGAACTACCCGATGTGTCGAAATTAAGAAATGATCCCATTTTGCATAATCCACAATGGCCACCAGTTCCAACTAAAATACCTGACGACTGTCCCAAATTCGACGGCAAAGCCGGAGAGGATCCTCAAGCCCATGTAATGATGTATCACCTTTGGTGTTCGTCTAATTCATGGCTTGATGATTCGATTCGACTTCGCCTCTTCCAAAGGACTCTCACCGGTTCTGCTGCTAAATGGTATATTGAATTGACCCGCGCATCATTTTAGGATTTTAATTCATTGGCTATGGCATTCCTTACTCACTTTCAGCTACCCATTCGGTACGAGACAGGGACCCATCTCCTTACGTCTCTTAAGCAGGATACAGCTACGCACATATCTGATCATATACATGAATGGAGAATGCATCACCGGTTGATCAAGTTTTGGATTCCTGATCAACTCCTCACCGATTGGTTCACAACTTCCTTTGTCCCTAAGATTGCACGGGACATTGCTATGGGAGCCTGCGTGAATGAAGAGCAGGCGATCACGCATGCTCAGTACCTTGACTTAGTTTACTCTCAGTCAGGTACTTTGTATGAGTATTTGCCTGACGCCCCGAGACCCGGTACATCCAAGGCTCTGCCAAAACCATCTGTCGATGGAGTTATTGACTCTGTGAATCCGACCTCCAAAAAATCACCTTCGAACCCTGGGAAGCAAAAATCAGATGCTTCTAACCAAAACACTTCTCAGGGTGGTTCAAATTCTAGAAATACTTCCGAGGTCAATGCCGTCCAATCCACCACGGCGGGTAAGGCCTCGAAAGGAAAGAAAAAGGGGAAAGTGAAAAATAAATCTGAACAACCTAAACAGGAATCCTCCAAACCTCCAGCTGAGGAAGGAGCTAAGCGCAAACCCAAATATCCTTGTCTCATTTTTGAGGAGGATCACTACACTAAGGACTGCCCAAGGCAATCCGAAGTTAGTCGTTTGTTGAAAGGTGCTCCTGGGGTTCCTGCGGTTTTTAAAGAACCTTTCCCCTCTCAACAAACTCAAATGGTGGCTGATCCGTCTTCTTCTCCCTTTGGTTCCCAAGTCTTCATGGCTGGATCTATTCCCATTCATGTAATGAATCGATAAAAGGAGTATCCATCGTCCGCTAGGAAGGAACCCGAGGTTCCCTCAAGTGCTCCTTCATCCAGCTTTGGTCCGCTCCATATTGAAAGACCAAGTACTGAGACGACCATCCAACCCCATCCTAAAGGAGTACTGAGGAGATCATCTTACAACCCAAATGCTCATGCTACCCAGCACTATAGCATAGTTGAGGACTTAGCATAGGCTCCGTCGGCTATGTCCGCCTTAGAAGTTCTCTAGAGCTGCCCCCCTCAGAGGAAGTCCCTACTATCGGCCATTGGTGGCATTGACCCGGCAGATTCGGATCTGATTAGCTTTGATCTTGAGAGCCATGTCCCAAGGCTACCTCATCAGATCGCTTTTCTTATCCAAGTATTCATCAATTCCAAAACGATTCATCGTACAGTTATTGATGAGGGTGCATCGACTTGCATTATGTCGATTGCTTGTTGGAAAGCGATCGGGTCTCCGACTCTGAGCCAGTCTCCTACGACTTTGGAGGCTTTCGATGGGAGAGAATCTCATCCCTATGGTATTCTTCAACGATTGCCAATCACTTTAGAAGGAAAAACCGTTGAAGTAGAAGTTGAGGTCGTTGACGCAAATCTCACCTACAACCTCCTTCTGGGCTGGAGTTGGACGTATGCCATGCGTGCCGTGGCTTCATCCCTCTTCCGTGTCATTCGTTTCCCTCACCAAGGGAAAATTGTCACAGTAGACCAGCTATCCTTCTTCGCTTCCTCTTCTGAAGGAAATGTGCCTTTCGTTGAACGTACCTCCGTTCCTTACGCGAGTGTGGGAAACGGGCTCTTCAAAGACCCTACCCTCATGGGTGTCTTCTCACTTCCACCTCCGAACCTTGCTTCGATCGGTTTGGTTTCTACTCGTTCTGATCCCCCATTGCACACTGTTGCGACCCTCGGTCCCTCTGCACAAGGGGGCATTGATCCTCTAGCTTGTAACCCTTGCTTGGTCGAGGGGCATGGGCAGATCATCGGTGTTGTTGATCATTTTATAAAACAGGCCGAGACGATGCCTACATTATCTAGGCCGGTTACGCAACAATGCAATAAGGCAAGTCCCGAAATGGGCTTGATTTGAACCAAGTATCAGGCGTGCTCTCTCTTTTTTGTACATACATATGCTTTCAGCAATGTGTTTTGTGTGCATGTTTGTTTAGTTTTTGTAGGTATATTGGCATGATTACTGCTTATTGTGTCTCTTGCTTCTTGAGCAGATGTCTGGATCACCTTACGTTGGTTTCGCTGATGGTGCTTCCCGCAGTACTCACAACTTGTCATCTGCGGCATGGGTGATCTACGATCCTCATGGTGAGTTAGTAGATATTCAAGGGGTGTGTCTGGGTTGTACGACAAACAATGTGGCTGAATATAGTGTTGTGATTGAATTATTAGCTGAGGCAATTAACCTCGGCATTCACACATTGGTTGTAAACTTGGATTCTCAACTTGTAGTCCACCAGCTCAACGGACGTTATTCCGTCAGACATCATCGCATTTTAAGGTTGTATTTACGTGTTAAGTTATTGGAAAGAGATTTTGATTTTATTACTTATCAACATATTCCATGACGACTTAATACGTTAACCGATGCATTAGCTAATTATGTATTGGACAGACATTTGCATAATATGTGAATCAACATAATACAAGAATCATAAAATACAATAAACCATAACAACATGTATATATATATATATTAAATATATTATTATATATATATATATTATATATTATATATATATAATCGTGTGGCACACTGAGGCGCTCAAAAAATAAGTGTACATGTCTGGATATAGTCTGTGTTCTTCGTACATCTGAGACACATGTCTCTCAAAAAATATGCAGAGAATAAACCTAGAATACTAATCGCGGTGGTGCTCATGATAGCACGTCACCACGCGCACCAATCATCTCAACAAACGATGAACGCGAGTCGGCACCCCCACTGTGTGCCTCCGGTATGCAAAAGGAACATCCGCCAATCTAGCGTAACCCAGAATCCCTTGGGTGAGTCCCTCGAGATTCTATATCAGCTCTTCCCCCACGGTACCCCCTACCTGAGGGTCAGCTACGGGTTGGCTCCTCCGCATTATAGGAGACAAGTCGGCTGGCCGCTCTGGGCCAACATCTGCATATACATACAACTGTCATCAGAACAGGCATGTATTAAAAAGAAAAAAAATGAAAAATACATAAAACATCAAAAACAATGAGTTCATACCTAACTCCTCCTCCCATTCCTCTCCCTCTGGTAGTGTGAGGTCTGGGTCCCCCATGAAATTGGTCCCCGCATATGACCAATCCTCTACCACGATCAGCGGACAGCGAAGCCATATGAAGAATTCGGGCCGTCAAGACATCTCCTGGCTCCCTCCTCCTTTGGGCATCAATGCTGCCCAGCGAGCCATCCTAAGCTCTCGTGGCAATGGATTAGCCACTACAGCTCCCTAGATCTGGAAAAGTGGTAATCGCTCCAAGAAGAATGACACCACAATTGAGCCATATGCGAATTGTTTCACTCCTGCACGCTTACAATTTGTAAGCTGCCTTTTGATGTTAGTAGTCACCACTGTAGCCCAATCAAAAATGGTGGGGCTGAGGCATTCTATCGCGAGTATCAGATGGTTCTTGCTCGCCTCATGGGGCGCTTGTACCCCAGCTGCATGCATGATGGTGAATAATATGGCCTTGAGAGTCAAGTCCTGGATGGTGTTGATAGCCACCTTGGCGCTGTTTCTCCCAAATTGTGCCTCTGGACACACTCGGGCCTTTACTTCACCTACCTTCTCTTCGGAAGGTCTACTTCCAGTAAAAATGGGAATCACCCCTCTCCGTGACAGCCCAGTAATGAAATATGCGTCGGATACCTCCAACTCTAAAGTTTGGCCCCGTAGACGAAATACTTGGTCATCCACATCCCAAGCATCAATTATGAACTGTAATAATTCAGGCTAAGATTGCATATATGATGTAAGGAAGAACTTCTTGAGGCCACAGTCCCTCAAGGCACTCATACATCCCTCATCCTCGATGGCCAAAGCGTCCACGGCATCATGTTCCCGTTCTTTCCATTCCACCACCATTTTTGCTTGTTTCCTGCACCCACAAGGACAAATAAATCGTTATTAAAACCTTGGTGAATTTATAAACCAGGAAAAATTCAAATGCAATGGGAATTTTATGAAAAAATTTAGGTCGCGTGGTTAGCGCGACTGTTTTCAAAACAGTCGCGCTAATGGCGCAGCCCCTTTAGACAAATTACCCCATTAGTGCGGGTCCGTGCCAGATACCCGCGCTAATGGGCCGAAGCCCTAAATTTTGAATTCCCCCTTGCAGAGGCTCAATCAGGAAAAAATGCATGAAAAAGAGTATGGAAATGGAGCTAAGGGAAATGCCTCTTACCTGGAGTCGAAGAAATCTCGAATGGTTGCACGGATTGGCTGTAATCACCGCCTGAAGTTTGCTCTCCAAACAGACCACTCCCACTATTCAAGAGGTAAAAAGTAAAAGTAATTTCATTTTTTACATTTTCACCATATTTATAGACCTTTTGACTTATTTTTGGGTTTAAAAAGGTTATTTTTGAATATTTTAATATATTTTTGGTCGAGAATGGATTTTACGCTTGCTTCTTGTGCAGCGACAGGTCTTTTACGCAACTTCGATGGTGAAATGAGTTGTATTTTATACTTTTTCAGACTCGGTAAATACACGAAAAAAGTCACTATGGAGTCATCTTTCATCTCTTTTCTGACTCGCTAAACATGAAAAGATTGCCGAGTTGTTCCTCTTGACTCATTAAAAGTAAAAAAGAGGTGGTCGTCTTTAAACTCTTTTC
Source organism: Pinus taeda (assembly GCA_000404065.3). NCBI lineage: Eukaryota > Viridiplantae > Streptophyta > Pinopsida > Pinales > Pinaceae > Pinus > Pinus taeda. The sequence continues at coordinate 132,071 of APFE030057242.1, forward strand.
CAACCGTATAAAAGATGAAAAGATCGTCGGGCCTTTGTCGTTTCAGGTTCGTTAATGGTGATGAAATGACATGATATCGAGCACTTTTTTACTTTTTCGGGTCGGTGTCACTACTCACAAAAAGTAATCCTCGGTCGTAATGGCCAAGTGGTTCTTTTGAGCATGGTTTTATACTTTTTCGGACACGAGAGACAAAACTTTACGAAAAAGGACACCCCTGGAGTTTTCTTTTTGCTGTCTTTTCAAACTTTCTAAATATGAAAGGACGCCGAGTTTTTCATTTGTTAGACTCGTTAAAACTTTAATGACATCGGGTTTTCATTGTGATGACACCTCTCAAGCATATGCTATCCCCGTCAAGCTTGCCATCCAAAAATAATCGGGGTACTCGCCAGAAATGGTGGGGGAATAAAGGAACTGTAATCATCGTCGTCGGAAATATGTCGCTCTTGAACATGGCACTTGTCTTCATTCGTGTCTGGGTGGGGATATCTCATCTTGTTTCACACTTGCCTCCGTGGGTTTGGGTTATCCTATTTGGCCATTCATCTACTCATTGCCTTGTCGTCATGACCCCTAATCATTTGACATCAAATATTGCCAAATCTGCTGTTGTGCCTCCGATATGTTCAAGAGAAGTTGACCTCTACAGAATACTCAACCTTCCTCTGATGTCTCACACCAAACATGTTATCCCTCTCTGTCTCGTGTCGATGATGTGGGAAACATTATGGCCCACCTTCGATCAAGATCACTTCCTGTCGACTTCAGCTCATTATCCAGGAAGATGACCTAGAGACTCCCTTCAGGTATCTTGAAGCCTGCATGCCGCAATGGTAGGTTCTTCGTGTTCGACGCGAGGTTTTCATTATTGGCCTCCGATCAGATGATTCTACGGGTGTTCGACACCGACTCATTGATTCACACGCCGTGGATTGTACCTATAGTACCTTGAGGACCATCGTCATTATTGCTGGTACCTCTCGCATCTGTTAACAGTTTTCATCATTGACTGGTAATCAGATGATGTTCATGCATGTTTGACTCTGCCTCCTGTATTCACATGCTTGAACTTGTACTGTGATCGGGTCGAGTTGGAGCGCAAGACCTCGGATTGTGCATATTGAAATCCGGGTTGCATTTTGTGGATTATTGTAATCATTACATGACTCATTTACTGGATGGTTGCGACCATACTTGAGTCCATTCATTGAACCTCATCGGATGGCTGCGTCCATGCCTGGGATCCAGTTTTTCTATACTCTGTTACGGATGCCTGCGCCCATACCACCTATATCATGTACTTGAGATATCAGTTGTACTTCTTTTCGTAGGTTCTCCAGCGGCCGTGTTTTCAGTCACACATGTTCTTGTAAAGCATTTCACCCCTCTCTCTCTCGGGCCTCATGCTTTAGGGGGCATCTGTTACACAATAATTTGTCACCATTTGTCACCGTCTCTGTTACCCCTCTCCTGCATCTTGGAGGACGCATTCCGGGACTTGTGAGAAGTGACAAGACTTGAAACCACTTGCAACATTTCCCTTTGAACATGAGCTTCACATGCCCTAAAGACATCTCCTGCAGCTTGCCCATAAAAATAGCCCTTTTTACATTAGCGTTGGGCCACTGTGTTCTTCCCGCGCCAATGGGGAAAATCCTCTAAAAGGGGCGCGCTATTAGCGCTCTGTCTGAGAGTCGCAATCGCGCCAACCTATTTGGGCAAAGTTTTGAACCAATCAACCTCCGAAAGTTCTCTCCAACTCATTCACCAACTGAATCTATGTTAAGTGAGGATGGTTTGGCTTCGAATCTCCTTGAATGGGAAGTAGTTTTCTACCCTTCCATGGAAGTTTCCAAGTGATGAAGCAAAATCCATGATTGTTGTGATTGATCTTATCTCTTCCACTTTCATCTATAAAAGCTTGTCTCCATGCCTTGAGCAAGCTAGTGGTAGTGGTAATTATATTGGGGATGAAAGGAAGATATCAAGAGATTAGAGTTGCAAGAGCCTTATTTGTGTCCATAAGGCTTAACCTAAGTGAGGAGATCTTGTCACCAAAGAGAGAGAGGCTT
>APFE030057248.1:11848-34888 GCA_000404065.3 Pinus taeda
ATTATGCATGCATTCCACAAATAGTGTATAATCAGGATAATCTTTGTGAATAAGTGTTATATTATTCAAAATTTCTACAAATACAATAGGGGGTGCAACATATACAGATTGATGAAACTGTGCCTGTATAGGTGGTAGACTCATTCGAGTAGTTGGCACAAAGCAGGTAGGGTGAGCTATCGTAGGAGCAAGACTTCACTCAAGAGATTGAATGAGTACTTGAGTAGATGGATACAGAGATGAAGCAACCAGAGTTAGAGTAGTACATCAACCTCAAGCCTTGCCACCAAGAGGTTGATCCACTGGCTTCACCGAATCTAGAAGCAAAGCAGGTCCGAATCGACCAAGGAGATACTGAGATCCTTAGAGACAATCCAAAAGAATATATGCACAACATATCATTCAACGAGTCACAACATAGAGTTGTGGATTCACGCAGAGTGTCTACTCTAGATGACCACACATCTCCTGTGTAGTTTGAGTGATCATATTTGATGTGCACAAGCATCCAACAACATTAGTCGATGCTACTAGAGCATATACCTAAGCCACTAGATCGAGTGTTCGCTTCATGATAGTAGAGAATGAGTGAATGGCTAAGGAGTTACAAATTGCCAAGCAAGGAGGAGAACTGGTTATAGCATCTACCTGAGTAGAGTGGAAGAAGGCGATACTGTATGAAGTATCGTCCCTTGAGACAGTCATGCGGGCGTTGTATTCCAGATTTGGTACCATGCATAAGGTAGTTGTCCACCTCAATGGTTGGCAGCAGTGATGTGCTAAGAGAGCACTTATCTTGTCAAATGTGCATACTACTGCTGACCACATGAAAATATGGACAATGAGATACAAGGGATCCCCATTACACTTGCCAAAGATGATGAAGCCTAGAGCGGTTGAGTTGAAGGCATGTATCCAGACTAAGATCTAGAACTATGAAGAACTCTTGCAACTCATCTCTAGTTTGCAGGTTTCCCATGCACGGGTGTTCAGAAGCATGGATATTTTTGTGCACACACATGTGATCCCATCTATTGGGACACTCACCGAGGCAAAGACCAAGGCACAAGTCTGATTGGAGCTAGACTCGTACTTTGACGAGTTGATGTGCATATCTACCAATCCAGATTTGACGATTAGTGCAGACACTATGCATCAGTATGTCGCTAGTCCGGTTGCACTCAAGGAAATGATGCGCATGTTATCAGATGAGTTGGACAGAGGAGCCAAAGAAGTGTACCTGGATGCAATAGAGGCAAGAGTTCATTTCTAGAAAGATGTCACCACACAGTACATAGACACCATCACAGACTACCAAGCTAGGCATTGGTTCGCCACCGTCAACCATTGTGAGGATGTCAAAAATTTGGTCTTCCCACAGTTTTCTGAGTCATAGTGATGTCTTGTATGACTTACTCAATCTTATTTTGTCTCACATGGGTACATGTACATATTGTATGTAACGTCTTGTCAAGTGGAAGTTCAAGTGTCAATAGCTGAATGTAACAACCATAGAATAGTTGAAGAGTCATGAGGGTAGATGAACAGTCACAACGGGGAATGTGAAGGGTCACCCCACCCTTTGCTATATATAGTACCTCATAACTCATTATATAGGCTTTTGGTCAACCAAGCTTCCAATAGGAGTATCTTAGAGAAAGCTTGGAGAGTATTGTAATGAGCCTTGGCTTCTCCACAGTGTAGAGCTAGTACATCTCTTTGGAGGAGCAGGCAGCAGTGACTGTAACATTCCGCTATCAGGACTAGTGGTTGGTCATGGTTGTACTCTATGATTGGAACTTTCACTTCTTAATATAACAAAGCCAACATGTTTCATGCATATGTTGTAATTGTATTTCACCTATCTTGGTTACTCTAATGATATATGTATTGTTTGATTACACATGCATGTATCGACTCTTTCTGTATAAGTATGTATGAATCTTATTGAGATGTGTTGTTTTTTTAACCATCACTTAGGATTGTTATCTTACTTGCTTTCTAGTTTGTGGTGCATCTTTGGTCGTGTGTTCCCTTCTTAGCCTTCCCAGGTTTCCAAGGGGTGCACTCACCTCACTTTTCATGTGTTAGATTCATTCATGCACCTTCCTTGGCTTGTTGCAAATGTCACACCCTTGCTACCAATAAGGACATCTTACTTACCTCTCTGCACAACTGCGGTCAAGGCGATACCATACAACCCACTGTTGGGACTCCTAAACCAAACAGTTTGAGGTCTAGTCGGTACTTCTTACTCGGAGATCCCCTGACACGTTGGAAGGTCCAATAGGTCAACATTTCTAGCACTAGAGGGAGAGCTAGATGAAAAGCCATGTCCTCTCATCCTATTTTTAACCTTTGTACATCTATCATGGATTCTCAGACTCATCCCTCCATGATTTTTTTCGGATGCTGAACCTCTCAATATCACAAGAGATTTTTGATCTCTTGTCTGAATTCACGTATGATGGTGAAGGTGAAGTAGCCTGGACTAAGTATTAGAAGACATCTATGCATTCGTTGATAATGTAGATGAGTTCTATGTAGAAGAGGTCAGCCTGCTGCTTACATACACACTTCACAAATCCCCACAATGGTGGTGCTAGAGTTTGGCTCCAAGCAGCATGCACTCAGTTGAGAAGTTTTGTGATCTCATTGAACCCACTTTCCATCATTTTGATCTAGAACCTCTTGACAGGAAACTGTTACAACAGTGGAAGGCCCCGCATGAATCGCCTATGGAATTTTTGGACTGCTTCCATGTGTTGCAGGTTTAAGCTCCAAAAAGTCAGAAAAAATTCTAGTATCTCATGGACATATTTGAGTACTGTCTTACCAAATCTATTAATCCTAAAAGAAAGCTCAAGCCCAAGCCCCGCTCAACATACTTCGGTGATGAAGCTGCGTAATCACAAATGAACACGGTTGTTGTCACAAGTGACTGTCCTCTGTCCCCTCATCAAACAACTCCACCAGTGCAGAGTGATGTGGGAGAACACACACACACACACATCCATTTAGCCATCACATCCTCCCAACACCACTTCTCTCATTTTTCACACAAACTTGGTTGCGAATCCCATGGGTTGTCACATGTATTTCGTACCTCAATCTCCGTCTTCATATTCTGATGATCCTCTCGATTGCACTGTCTTGTGTTCTTTCATTATGGGCTTTACACCTATTGTGAAAGAGGATTAAGCTATCGATGGAGTTGGTGTTGCACAACCAACTTGCATTGTCAATCATGAGGAGTATGATTGGGAGCTTGAGCATCAAGCTTCAGTGAAGGATGACTCCATTCTGTCCGAGCCTCCTTCGTTCTTTCCTGATATCTTTGGTGATTTTGCCATCCTTGATTTCCCATGTGTATCTCGGTCTATGGATGCACCCATTGTTGATCATTCATAGAATACATTGGATGTCAGTCCATCATCCGACAACGAAGAGGACAAATCATCCATTGAAAATCCAATTGATTTTTCATCTACCTTTTCCGAAAAACACAAAGGGTGAATTTTTCTACTTCTCATCTACCCCTCTATTTGATTCATCAGATCATGAGGATGCCGATGAAATCATTTATTTTGATGATTGTATCTGTCGTGATCTATTTACTCTCGTATTCGATCACGATGATGATTTTATCGCAGTTGATTTTTCCAAGCCACTTGTTTATGATGATCTATCTGTCGATGAAGTCGAAACCCCACAGACTATCAAGGCACTTTAGCCCGAGCTGATGGTTATGTTAGGCCCTTGTTGTCTTGAGGTTGGTTTCACTTCCGGTCAGGAAATTATTGAATCACTCGAGGCTCCTCATTGCTCATATGTATGTATTGAAGATCAATCTCACACATAGATATGCTTCCTCCACTCTAACTACGTGATCCCATCGCTCATGCATTGGAGGAATATTACATAGGAATCAAACATGCACGACGCAAGTTGTATTTGTTTCTTTCATTTGCTTGCATGCCATTGTCAAGAGTATGCATATGCTTAACAACTAGACATAGTGTCACATAGCACCATAATAAGTCCATGGATTGCATGTCATGCACTTGCACTCACTTTGGTTCTGTGGATGCGTTTAAACTCAGAGTGTATTTGTCTTCATTGTTATATCTTTCATGTTTGCTAGTTCACGTAGCTTTGTTGTTTGCGAACCATGCCTTCACCAACATGGGTCGGTAATGCGCTGGTGGCTACATTGGAAGTATCACTTCACATGAGAAGACCCATGCAATGCTAGCTTAGGAGTAGGAGTAGTGTTTTCTTTTGGTTTGTTTGCTTGCATGCATGTTTGCTTCTTACATTGCATTTTTTTTAGCTTGCTTTCTTGTTTGCTTACTTGTTTTTCTTATGCATTCACTTCTTCTTCTTGCTTTGTTTTGTTGTTTGTTTTCTTGTTTGCGCTTGTACGTTAGTTTCGCATGAAATGTGTGCGACTATTGAAACAAGTTGGGTAAAGTACAAGAGGACTTGTGCAGTTATCAATACTTGGTTATTTGTCGTTCTGCCTCTATATGAAGAAATTGTTATCTTCAATCCATGATGTGCCAATGGAAAATACGTACTGTTTGAAGTGAACCTTGGTGAAAACATAACGCTTGCACGCTAACTAGTATCACCTACTCTAGTTGGCTGTTTTTGGTTTAATCATTGTCAGCTCAGTCAAGTGGAGTAAGGTGAGGGGGAAAACCTTAACAAGCATGTTAGAGGTATATATAAACTACTTCTTTAAATGAGTAACCTCTTTTGCTCTCAATAAGTCAGGATGTCTCTTCTGCCTCTGAAATGAATAAGTGCTATGAACAGTTATGAGACAATGAAAATGTGAAAACAAATTTCGAAAAAAAAAAGAAAAATGAATAAGGCGAAAGAAGAGAAAGGCTTCCTGCACAGAGAGGTGATACAAATAACTCTGCCGAGGTACTGACCAGGCTTGCTGGCAGCAGAGCAATGCTTGTGTTACTGTGTGACTCCGCCGGGGTACTGTCCAGGCCTGCTGGCAGGGGAGTAATACCAGAGATGAAACTAAAACTATGATGACCATAAAGCTTGTGCACCAATATATCCCTCATCACCAATCAAAACAACTGATTTGGCTTGGATTGGAATGTGTGTCGACCTACCAAGGGCTTGGTAGATGCTACATCTTACAATCAAGCAGGTGTGGAAACCAAGACGAATAGAGAACTAAACAATACTTTCGAAGGTGTCAGACTTGCTTTTCATGAAAAAGGTCCATTCATAGAGCTGGAGTTATACTAGTGTGTCGCCAAGTGTTGTAGCAGCTACAACCACCCTCCAAAATTTTGCCTTAGCTTCGTTTTGGAGCATCCGTACGAACCATCCTTAGTAGCGTGTCTTGCACTGTCAAGTACATAAGCTTCATTGGGTTTTTAGTAGCTTGTCAGCCTGTGCATGATAACTTGCTTCACTCCCCTCATAGATTGCCACTCCAGACTTGGGTCAGCTATTGGTTGAGCAACTCCCTCAGAAAATTGCGCAATTCTAGAGGGGAATCAACCTTCCCTCCAGAAATTGCGCAAATCTGCTGGGCCCAAAAATTGCGCAATTCAGTCAACCAGGCTTCCTCAAGATAATTACACAATATGCCCCAGTAGTGTAGCTCAGCCCATAAATTGCACAATTCTTGGTAGCAATCAGTTTCTCCTCCCAGAAATTGTGCAATCCATCTAGACAACTAGCCCATTTTCTCTCAGAAATTGCAAAAATCCCTGTCAGTCAAGCAGGCTGTTGGGTATGCCTTCAGGTTGATCGATTCCACCCAAGAGCCAGAAAAATTGTCTTGCATGCATGGGATTCTTTTTCTCGAAATAGAAAAAAGCTACAAGCAAAAAGAATCCCTATATTTTAGGAATATATTTTTAGCATCTGGAGGTTACATGCAAAGATCGTTTTAGAAACTTTCCTCCAAGTGTCGCTTTTTCCTATATTTTTGGCATGCGCATCAAGAGCCTCAAAATTATTTATTCAACACTTTAGAGCTCATTATTCACATCGATCTTAGAGCTTTGATATCCCACTAATCATCCAAGAGTCTTTGACACATCTAACTCAACTATTTTCAGGTAATTCCTCTTTACTTGTCTTTTGCAGCATTTTTGTCGCTTTTTGTGTTTTGTCTTGTGTGAGTGCTCTATTATTGATTTCTGTGAACACTTGTTTTCCTTTGCATGCATGTTATCCTGTACAAGTACCATTTCAGTTTTTGTTTGCATCTCATTGATGTCACATGCATGACATTGTTTTGCACAAACGATCGTCGATTCAACGACTCATTTCATACACATGCATGCTGTTCTGTTTTCTAAATCTTGCATTTGCTATTTTCATTTATGATCATTCACTCCTGCTTACACTCAGTATCACCATGCATTCACATCTTCATATGATTTCAGTTTCCCGTCGGCGAGTCTAGGCAACCTTGGCCTGGACTTTGCCTTGCCCAGACAACAATGCACAATTCTGAGAGGGAGGGCTTTTCCTTCCTCCTAGAAAATGTGCAAATATGGCCATACAATGTCCTCTAGTCTTTCCTTGCACACTTATGAAAGGCAATGTCTCCTAGCCCAGAAAATTGTGCAATGCAGTCCCTAGGCCTGCATCACTTGCTAGATGAAATTGCACATTTCACAATCTCAGCATCCAACAAGTTAGTCTGGATTGTGCATTGTGCAATTCCAGTAGTCAACCAGCCTCCCGATAGTATGGGCTTCCTTTTGCGCAGTTCCAGTAGTCAGTCTCCTGACCTCCTAGTGAAAATTATGCCATCCTTCCCAATAGTTCCCCGGGTATGTTGCATGTCAGTCCTCAAGTTATTTTGGTTTAAATTGACAGATTTCTTGCCATGTATGTCGCCATATCATAGACAAGGACATCAAGATGAAATTGCAGGAGGTCAATGATGCAGTCTTAGGCACATTTGGGGAAGATCTTTAAGACCACCTAGTCTATATGAACATCCACAAGTCCGACTTGTACCGGATTGCATGCAGATACCCCGCGTTCCCATGCGTGATATGATACATTGAGTCATCTCGCACATTGATACGAAGATGATGGTATTGAGCAGTGTCAGCGGGACATAGATTACTACCTTTAGGGCACATGATTATCAATAGATGTACGAGTTTCCGAAGCTAATGATCACCATGGAGACACTCTTCAACTTACCTAGCAGCAATACCAACTCCAGGGATATCTTGAAGAACTAGGTGAAGGATCGAGCTAAATTCAGGATGACACCCAACCAGATTTACAAGACGAAGATACTATGCAGGCGTATCAATACTTGGTCATATTTTCATGTTGCTCATATGGACGAGGGAGCATAGAGACCTTCCCACAGAGTTGGGTGATTGCGTTGGACCAACTGGCCAATGAAGGAAAAGCATGCAACTAGTCCAATATGTTGGCTCACATGTTGAAGGAATAGGTACCAGGAGCTCGATAGTAGCCCAAAGGTCAGCAAGCAGGAATCTACATGTTCGCTTACATCTTGGATGCAATCTGTGCCTGTTAGGAGTTTCCGGGATTGAAGTGGGCATGGACATCAACGAAAACCTCTGTGAACACTTATTGTAAATTGTTTTGCAAATGCAACTTTCACAGAGTCATTACACAACTGTCAGATCATTTTGTCACCCCTGTGTACAAGATGATATTTTAGCAGGATCCACCTTGCATGTCGAAGGCAACAATGGAGGCACTGATCGAATTAGCAGATTGATATGCCTCACCTCTTAGCACCTTCATACAAATGTACAATGCAGAGAAGCCTCCACATGTTTTGCTGAAGTTTGCCATGGACAAGCTCGTCATGCAAGAAGTGTCATACCACATCTCGACAGGACTGTCAGCTAGGCTACATCAGAAGAAGAAGGCACCTTGGCCCACTCTTTTGTTGCATATTGGGTTGTACGAGATACAAAATCTCAAGCATGTGGATGCCAAGACAAAAGAGTTCAAGAAAGTTACTTTTGGCACCCGAAGCTTTAATTCGTATGACCCACATTATTTTGTTAAGGATCATTGCGCGAGAGTAAAATTTCCGTGGATCCACGAGGTGTGTCATTGGGCTGAGGAAGACCCATGGAGATATTGTCACAAATTCTCTAGAACCAATGAACTAGTCGACATCACTGTGGAATGGTTAGCAAAGCAAAATCTAGGAGAGCACCAATAAAGGTAAACATACCGGCGTGCGACAAAGGCAAGAGAAAGATTGTCGATAATGCAGAAGCTAAAAAATTTGCAAGTTCAGAGTAGACCCACTTGTGCAGAAAGCAACTTTGGCAATAGAGGAAAAGAGGCAACAATGCGACAGGAGGATTGCGCAAAGGTAGAGAGAAAAATAGAGGATGGAGGAAACAATGAAGGAGTTGTATGAATTGAAGGAGAAACTCTAGAAGGAACAAGAGCTGTGTAGATAGGAGAAGGAAGCACAATAGGGACATATACAATAGGGGGCACAACATACACAGATTGATGAAATTGCACCTGTACAAGTAGTAGACTCATTCGAGTAGCTGGCACAAAGTAGGAAGGGTGAGCCATCGTAGGAGCAGGACTTCACTTAAGAGATTGAACGAGTACTTGAGCAGATGGATACAGAGATGTAGCAACCATAGTTAGAGTAGGAAATAGACCTCATGCCTTCCAACCAAGAGGTCGATCCATCGGCTTCACCGAATCCGAAAGCAAAGAAAGTCCCAAGTGCTCAAGGAGATACTGGGATCCTTGGAGACAATCCAGAAGAAGAGATGCACAAAATATCATTCGATGAGTCACAACATAGAGTTGTGCCACCACGCAGAGTGTCTACTTCAGATGACCACACATCTCATGTGCATTTTGAGGAACGAGTGATCGTATCTGATGTATGCAAGCATCCAACAACATTAGCCGATGCTACCAGAGCATATGATGAAGCCACTAGCTCGAGTGTTTGGTTCTTGATAGTAGAGAATGAACAAATGGCTAAGGAGTTACAGATGGCCAAGTAGGGAGGAGAATTGGTTACATCATCCACCTGAGTAGAGTTGAAGAAGGTGATACTGGATGAAGCATTGTTGCTTGAGACAGTCATGCAGGCGTTGTATTCCAGATATGGTACCATGCATAAGGCAGTTGTCCATCTCAACGGTTGGCATCAACGATGTGCTAGGAGAGCATGTATCTTGTCAAATGTGCACACTGTTGTTCACTGTTGAAAATAGCAACAAGAAATGATAAAAATAGAGTCCAGAATATTCCAATTTTAATTTGTCCTTGAATTAAAATTGTGAATTAAAATTTGAATTTAGTCTCACCAACTGCTTGGAAATAATTGATTAATTCATTATGGATTAATTAGTTGGAGAAATTCAAGTTAGAAGTCTTTCTGAAGTCATGCAATAGTTATCCCTTAAATTAAGGAGATTATCCCTTAATTAAGGAGATAATATTGAGTTATATTTGAGCTGTAATTAGTTAGCTTAGTTTATTGAGTTAAGTCCAGTTAAATTAGTTCCAAACTATTTGAGGAACTAATTGTGATTGTTTTGAGGCTTCTGTGATCAGTGCTTTGTCTGTTGTTTTCTTCTGGAGTTTTTGCATCCATGATTTGTTTGTATCAACGTTTCGAGCCCTCCACCATGGCTCATCATAAAGATAGATCAGTAATTGTGAGTTATCAATCAGTTGATGATTACCTGCACTCAATAAGTGTACTCCAGATAACTGAAGATTCTCTCATCAGAAACTCATGCATGTCTATTCTGAGAATGACCTAGTTGAGCTAAATGTTAAGGACATGTTACTATCAGTTGCATGTGTTTTCCTATAAAGGAAACTCATCCATGTAGTCAAGGTAAGGTTCCTTGAGGATTGCGCGGTTCCGATTGGGTGTAGGATCAGTGTGAGAGATCAGTCTTCCACTTAGTAATAGGAGGATCACCCGGGATAAACAACACAAGGAAATAGGAGCTTGGAGGGCAGAGGAGAAGGCTGGTGAGAAGCTTTGATTGCCTATGAGCATCCAGGAGGATTGTACTGAGAGCTGGCTAGCTATGAGAGCTAAGGCTTTGTATAATTATGATGTATTTCCACCTTGTATGATAATACAGATAGTGGGGTTTTTAGTTGAGGATTTCCCCTCAGTATTTTCTATGTTTCATGTGCATTGATTCTTCTTCTTCTGGTTATATTGTTCAGCTCTGATTCTAGCTCGATATTTAAGCTTTCACAAAGAAAAATTGATAATAGAAGTAGATTATAGTATTTTTCTTTGTAATATTGCATTATCAGGTTAATTTACAGTGAAATTTTCTACATGGTATTAGAGGTAGATTTGTAGAGAATTTGAAGAATTTCATTGATCAAGAAATCCTAAAGCCAGGTTCAACTAATGCACAAGAGTTGGTTGAGTGGAAGAAGTGTGTGGCGAGGGTGAGACAGATCATCCTTAAGGGAGTTCGAGACCATATTGTCTCTAGTCTCCTTGGGAAGGATACTCCATATTCAATGTGAAATACATTGAAGGTCCTCTACTAGAACAATAGTGACCAGAGGAAATTGGCGCTCAAGGATAAGCTTTGAAGAATCAAGATGGAGAACAACGATACTATTTCCACATATCTGAACAAGCTCACCACCTGTAGAGATGAGCTTGGAAGTGTGGGAATAAACACTGTTGATGATGATATGGTGAGCCTCGCTCTCCTCGGCCTTCCAAAGAGTTGGAATAGCTACCAAGACTTTGTGAATGGAAGGGAGAAACTACCAGGTTGGGAACGACTATGATTTGATCTCATGCAGGAGGAGATCAGGAGGAGCACTCAAGATGGTTCTTCATCCAAGGATGATGATGAAGAAAATATGGCCTTAGCGAGTAAGGCAAGGAAAGGGAAGGGGAAGGATTCCCATTCCAAATCGAATTCTTCTCATGGAGGGAAGAAGGGTGACAAGTCTAAATTGAGATGCTTTAATTATCACGATATGGGACATTATGCAACTAATTACCCATCAAAGAAGTCCAAGAAGGGATCCTTGGAAGGATCGGAAGGTGAGGCATTATCTTCTCAATTTGAAATGGAATTTACTCTCATTGCATGCATGGTGTCATCGATGATGGGTTGTGTTTGGTATCTTGACAGTGGAGCCTCATTCCACATGACCGGTGATAAAATTTTATTCAATACCTTGGAGGAGAAAGACCCCAAGATGTGCATAGAGATGGGTGACGATGAAAGGTATAGTGTTTCAGGAGTGGGCATGATTTCTTTTCAGAGGGAGCATGGAGCTCCTATCACCTTGATAGATGTGAAGTATGTGCTTGGATTGAAGAAGAACTTGGTATCGGTCGCGATGTTGGAGGAAAAAAGCTACGATGTTGTCTTCAGTAAAGGAAAGGCGTTCCTTAGACACATCACCACAAGACAGGTGAAACAAATCTGTTCACGAGTCAAGAACCTGTATTCTATTGAGGTTCAAGATGCATGCAAAGCCTTGAGGAGCAAGGAAAATATTAGAGACTTGGTGGTTGAGAGGGAGAGTAAATTACCTCTCAGCATGCGGCCCTAGAAGAAGACTCAGATATTTATGGAGGAGCCACGATTAAAGAAGTGGGCAGAGGGATCACATGCAACCATACCTATAAGTGTGAGGTGGGGTAATGTGAAGTGATAGTCCCAAGAAGGATGACATTGGGCAGGGTCCATTCAGAGGTTTTATCTCATGGATCGTACCTTGCTATGGGTGCCCAAAGTACATATTAGTGGGAGGAATCAATGGGATTGATGCAGTCGCAGATCAAAGTGATAGAGGCTAGAGCAGTCAGATATTGAAGAGCACAGAGAAGGATTGACAACAGTGCAGAAAGGCGGAGTCATCCGAAGGGCAAAGTTTTCAGTTGACAGAGGCAATAACAGTCAGAGACTTTGATGACAGATGCATCATATTGATTCAGGTTGGATATTTTTTTTTTGTTTTTGGAGTTGCTAGAGCAACAACACTAGAGAGAAGTGTTGCATGCAAAACATACCAAAGGTTCAAGATCGAGATCGAGTTGAATTCCTTTGTTGTTGAGAGGGAGTGTTGAAAATAGCAACAAGAAATTATAAAAATAGAATCCAGAATATTACAATTTTAATTGTACTTGAATTAAAATTCAAATTTAGTCTCACCAACTGCTTGGAAATAATTAATTAATTCATTATGGATTAATTAGTTGGAGAAATTCAAGTTAGAAGTCTTTTTGAAGTCATGCAACAATTATCCCTTTATTAAGGAGATAAGATTGAGTTATATTTGAGTTGTAATTATTTAGCTCATTTTACTGAGTTAAGTCTAGTTAAATTAGTTCTAAAATGTTTGAGGAACTAATTGTGAGTTATCAGTCAGTTGATGCATGCTTGCACTCAACAAGTGTCCTCCAGATAACTGAAGATTCTCTCATCAAAAACTCATGCATGTTTATTCTGAGAAAGACCCAGTTGAGATAAATGTCAAGGACATGTTACTATCAGTTTCATGTGTTTTCCTATAAAGGAAACTCATCCATGCAGTCAAGGTAAGGTTCCTTGAGGATTGTGCGGTTCTGATAGGGTGTAGGATTAGTGTGAGAGATCAGTCTTCCACTTGGTAATAAGAGGATCACCCAAGAGAAACAACGCAAGGAAATAGGAGCTTGGAGGGCAGACAAGAAGGCTAGTGAGAAGCTTTGATTGCCTATGAGTATCCAGGATGATTGTACTGAGAGCTCGCTAGCTGTGAGAGCTAAGGCTTTGTATAATTCTGATGTATTTCCACCTTGTATGATAATACAGATAGTAGGGTTTTTAGCTGAGGCTTTCCCCTGTGTATTTTCTGTGTTTCATGTGCATTGATTCTTCTTCTTTTGGTTATATTGTTCAACTTCAATTCTAGCTCGATATTTAAGCTTCCGCAAAGAAAAATTGATAGTAGAAGTAGATTATAGTATTTTTCTTTGGTAAATTGCATTATCAGATTAATCTACAGTCAGATTTTCTACATGGTCTTAGAGGTGGATTTGTAGAGAATTTGCAGAATTTCTACATTGAACACATGCAACCATGGACAATGAGATACAAGGGAGCCCTGTTACACTTGCCCAAGATGATGAAGCCCAGAGCGGTTAAGTTGAAGGCACGTATCCGGAGTTAGATTCGGAACTAGGAAGAACTCCCACAACTCATCGCTAGTTTGTAGACTTCCCATTCACGAGTGTTCAGAAGCATGGATGTTGTTGTGCGCGCATATTAAGGGGCCTTTAAATTATACATAAATTAAGGCCCATGCATATAAATTAAACATAAATTAAGGCCTTTGACCATCCTTCAACACATTAAACCTCTCTTTTTGCATTAGATAATTTATTTTTAACTTTAATATATAAATTAAGAAGGTTTAAGAATAATTGCATATTTGTGCCTAATATTATTTATTTTTGTAGAATATTATGAGAATATTGGGTAGATTATGAAGATTTGGAGGAGGAGATAATTTAGGGACTTACTCCCTACTACATGAGGATCACTATTAAATAATAAATAAACAAGATATTATGGAATTATGGCATAGATTATGGAACTCCAATGATTGAGAAAATCTAGGAATGTGTTCCCCACCATTTAACGCAGATTCCTAGTATTGGGAACCAAATCCACTAATCAAGGGATTTTGGTGGGGAAAGCTTCCTCCTTTCATGGCGAATGATTCCTAATCATTTTTTATAAGTACCAAGTCGAATTTGCACTGGGGATATATTTTCATTAGTGTTCTTGTGGAGAGAACTCGTATTTATGTAGCTCCATTGTATTTTCTTGTAGGGATGTAAGTGTATTGATGAAAATAATGAAGATTGGTGTCATGTTCAGCTTCTAAATATTTTTCTCCTCCATAGGTCTTTTATTTTCCTTGGACTTGGCCATCCCAGGAGCCTCAGAGCCATTTTGTATCATTTTCTTTCCTTCTTTTCACTTCTTTTTCACATGCATCTCTTCTTCTTATTTCTTTCCATTTTTGCATTTAGTATTAATGATTTCTTGTTATAGGGTTGGATTAAATGGTTGATGTAAGTTCTTTTGTAGGATCACAAAAATAATTTCATCCTTGGAAAATATTTGGAAGGTCATAGTAATCATTGAGCTACTTGGATTAGCTTTCTTATTCTCAAATCTACATTTCTGAAACTCCTTTGTGGCAAAGAACAATAAATTTATGATATTTTTAGAGAATGGTAACGAGCTTCAATCGAGTTGGTTCCAATGAATTAGATCAAAAAAAAAAATCTAGTTCATAATAAAAATTACCCCATTGTATTTTCACTTGATTAGGATAGGCATTTTATAGATTTACTAGCTCACTAGTTCTTGAATTTCTAGATTTTCGACTAGTAATTTTATGCTATTTTTTATCATGGGTTAACAAAGGTCTTTTTGAGTGGTTCCACTTGGAATGGGGACCTAAGACATCCTAGTCAATAATTTTTTTTTCCCATCCAATT
Source organism: Pinus taeda (assembly GCA_000404065.3). NCBI lineage: Eukaryota > Viridiplantae > Streptophyta > Pinopsida > Pinales > Pinaceae > Pinus > Pinus taeda. The sequence continues at coordinate 26,388 of APFE030057248.1, forward strand.
TGGATTTGATTTTCTTGTTTATTCGATGAATTATAATTTCGTATAATAAATTTGTAACATCTTGTAGTAAAATAGGGGATCCTGTAGGAGAACTAGGACATCCTTTAGGAGAACTAGTACATCCTGTAGGAAATCTTGTAGCCATCCATTTTGAGCTCGAATTGAGAAAAATCATCATTGAAGCTGGGATTAGGCCCCTACTTGACCTCCAAGCCATAAAAATCATTGTACCCCTCTTCCTCCACACCTGTCTCCCCTGCCAAAGATCAAGGAAAGAATATCATTTGCATTTATAAAGAAAAAAGATTAAAAAGTGAGTTCTTTTATATTTACACATGCACACAACAGTTAGTACTCCCTAGATCATATTTAATGCTTAGATTAGTTAAAACATCACATATGGAAAATAGGGTTAAAATAGGGTTCTTTTGCAATAAAAGTGTGTTAATAAGTAGATAGAGGATTTCATGTTACTTTACAAGCATTTTTAGTTTCAGTCTTTCATTCCCGCAAATAGACAACTTTTGTTTTTTCTCATGACAACAAAGGAATGACACATTGTATGTTGCACATATAGTGCCGATACCTATTAAGTTTGTATGAACCCCAGGTTGATAAGTAAAGTTGGTAGCATTGGGAGTTGCAACATTCTTGTTGCAATACCGAGGCTCATCACTTTTTGGCGCCGTTGTCGGGGAGGTGTCAAAGTATGCATTGTTTTCTTCCCTAGTTGATTCATTTCTTTTTACATTTTGTAAAAACAAAAAAATATTTTCATTAGGCATATTTCATTTCAAAAATAGAAAAGTGCATTACATTAGTGTTTTCATTCAATCATAAAAACAAAAAATCTCCAACACCAACCCACCCCCCCATTTGATCACATGGTGTAGTAAGAGCCACATCACCATTCACTTTGTAGGTAGAATAAGAAGATGGCAAAGAATGTAGAAGAAATGGATGGAGATGATGACAATGAGGAAGATCCTCTTGGATTTCCTATTCAAGATACTGCTGGTAGTGTGCACATGAAGAACATCCTTTCATATTTTCTTCCAAAATTTCATGGTCTAAGGTCATAGGATCTGGAAACCTTTCTCTTTGAATTCGAAATTGTTTGTAGATCTTATGGTTACTTATTAAAAATTCAAAAACTGAGATTTTTTCCGGCAACATTGAAGGATAGAGCTCTTAAATGGTTCATGATTTTAAGGACTAATTCCATAATATCATGGAATGATATGAAAAATATATTTCTAGAAAAATATAAAGATCATGGTCTTAAAGAAGAAATATTTAGAATGAATAAAAAAAGAAGATGAGAGTCTAGAGGATATAATAGAGAGGTTTATGTATAACTTTAAGAGGGGAAAACTACATCATTTAGGATCCGATTCACTAAAAATCCTCTGACTTAGAACAATTAGGGATGAATGGATTGATCTCCTTGATCTAATGAGTAGAGGTGATGTATACCAATTATCATTTGAAGTAATCTGGGAAACATGCAAACACATATCAAGAGGAAGGAAAAGTGTAAGTAAATCAACATCAAGATCGACAAGTCAAAATAAACTTGGAACTTTATTTGATGACTTTAAAACAGAAATTCTTAGCAATCTAACTAAACAAGTAGAAATGTTGAGAATACAAAATGAGGAAAAAGACGATGTTGATATTTGTGTTGTCCATGAAGAACCACATGATGTTAAATGTTGTTCCTCAATACCAAGGTTGAAGGAAGTTCAGCAAGAGGACAATGGAGCAAGTCAATTGCCTATGCAACTATGTTATTGACGCAGGTTAAACCTTCATAACCCAGAATCTCCCCAATACTATGCATATAAAAAGGCATCTCAAATAATTGCCCAAATAAATATTCAATGTCTCACAAATTCAGACACTATCAATCGCGAAAGCTCCTCAATCATATGGTTCAAAACCATAAACCCAACAATCTACCTTTTATGTGATTAAACCCAAACTTCAAATAGTATTAAAACTCTTTCATAACAGTTTGATCCATACATATATCGAAATTCTCCAATGTTTAATCTGCACCGATGTATTATAAATTGACGGTTTCGAATCGCTCTTGGCAAACTCTACAAGTGTTGATTCCTTACCATAACGCTGATGCGATAACCATTGGAGATCACATCTCGCTAGAATGAAATGTCACTCAATTATCGCAGATTCCACAATGCCGATGCGATAATTCTAGACCCGATCCAATTTCAAAATTGATTTATAACACTTCGCGTCTATTTATATTGCGATATGGTGTGATATGGCAATCTCTCCCACTCCGATGCGATAATTACACAGAACTGATATCTTATACAATCAACACTGTATATTTTCATTCTATTCCAAGATTCTGATGCAATTTCGGTGTTAATGACCTTCGCATACTTAATTATGTCGAGCAATTAAAATAAATACAAAGTACTTTCGAATGTGATGCTCTTGCATTAGACTCCCAAGGCAGAAAATGATCATGATTTCCAGATCATGTGTTTAAGTCTTTGTCCTTATCTTCTTGGATCCCACACTTTGTTCTACAAGTCATCATCTACTGTTGCTTGCTGCTTTTCTCCAGGTCTCCATATCTTATGTTGTCTTGTTGCACTTTCATAACCTGTCTCCGTCTTCATTTTGCTGTTGCTGCTTCTTCTCTTTTTTACTGATGTCTTTTTCTGAGACACTTTCAACATGATTCTTTTGATTAATTCAATTTCTTGGTCCAATAAATCTCCAAGCTGCTGATTTCTTGTTGTCTGCTGAGATGAGAGAGCTTCCTCAGTTCTTACTCGCTATATTTGTACTGTCACTTGTTGACTTCTTGCTGCCACTTACCTCACCAATCCCTTCCTTCAGATCTGATCTTTTGGTAATCAACGATCCTCTGCTGGAACCCTTTGAGCATTTCTCCACTACTCCTTCAGGATTCTCTCATCTGCAAATTTCAAGAACACACTTGTCCTCTTCATTCAACCTTTGTTGAATCTTCCAGGTTCTGCCACGCACTCTTAGAATCCATGTCGGACTCTTTCATCACTGCACTTCAGCTGTGATCTGCTTCTTCCCGCTGAGACTTTCTTCAACCTGCTTGCAACCTGAACTCTGCAAACAACTTTCAAACTAGAGTCAAATATCATATGACAACTCACCTTCAAGATCCTGTTGATCTTGCTTCCCTTCTTCAACTGCACTTGCATATCTGTGCTGCAATTTTCATTAGTTCAAAATCTGACATTTATTCATCACATGTAATTAACTCAATTTAAAAAAAAAAACTTGATTCTTCACACAGAGCTATTCCAGCTCTGATACCAAAAATGACGCAGGTTAAACCTGCATAACCTAGAATCTCCCCAATACTATGCATATAAAAATGCATCTCAAATAATTGCCCAAATAAATCTTCAATGTCTCACAAATTCACACACTATCAATCGTGGAAGCTCCTCAATCATATGGTTCAAAACCATAAACCCAAAAATCTACCTTTTATGTGATTAAACCCAAACTTCAAATAGTATTAAAACTCTTTCATAACAGTTTGATCCATACATATATCGCAATTCTCCAATGTTTAATTTGCACTGATGTATTATAAATCGGCGGTTTCGAATCGCTCTTGGCAAACTCTACAAGTGTTGATTCCTTACCATAACGCCGATGCGATAACCATTGGAGATCACATCTTGCCAGAATGAAATGTCACTCAATTATCACAGATTCCACAATGCCGATGCGATAATTCTAGACCCGATCTAATTTCAAAATTGGTTTACAACACTTCGCATCCGTTTATATTGCGATATGGTGTGATATGGCAATCTCTCCCGCTCCGATGCGATAATTACACAGAACCGATATCTTATACAATCAACACTGTAATTTTCATTCTATTCCAAGATTCTGATGCAATTTCTGTGTTAATGACCTTCGCATACTTAATTATGTCGAGCAGTTAAAATAAATACAAATCACTTTCGAATGTGATGCTCCTGCATCAGTTATGTAGCTCGAAGACGACCATGGCAGCCTAGTCAAGCTAGTATGATGCAAGAGCCTAATTCACAATTTCAAGGTTATACATATCCACCTCAAAGTAATTGGAACACACCTTTGCCTTGGCAACATAGGCCATCTCCACCCCAAAACCAATATTGGCAACAAGGTTGGCAAGGAACTTATGGGAGCCATCCACAATATCCTCAATATTCTCCTCAATATCCTCCATACCCAACTCCATGTGATCCCTACCATTCATCTCCACCACAACCACAACCCCAACCACATCCATCTCAAATATCCACTCCCCCTCATCTACCTGTACCACCATTTCCAAACTCACACAATGAAGTAGCTCAGCCCACTTAATATTTTGAGGAACATCACTTCCAAATATCTCCTCTTGATCTTAGTGGTATTCATCTCAGCTCAGGAAGAACACTACAAAAAAGTGATTCCCTTGATGCCATCGAAGGACAACATACAGAAGAAGAAGATTCAAAAGAGAATATCAAATAACCATGGTTTGCACTTGATAAAGAGTAGATAACAAAATCAGAGATTGAGAAAGCTCTCTCATGGTTACCATCAAATCCTCCATGTATTCAATATATCAATCATAAAATAGAGGAAGAATTGAAGTTCATGGTAGAAGAAGACATGAATAATGATCCAAATATTAATCAAACCAAAGGCATGAAAGTTATATTGAGATTTGGTTCCAGATACTCACTAAGTTGCAGCAACACCCTCTTCTTCAATTGTGCTTGATATCATCAAAGTCAAATCATTTGGTCTTTGAAATCCAGGTACATGTCAAATCATATATTGCAAGCCTACACATCAGTTTGTTTGTCATCTTGATGTGCACATGGCTCCATTGGAAGTATTCTTATACTTGAAAGTGATTTTTTTCAAGTAAAGTAGGGTAGAAAAGTAATAATGAAAAATAAGAGGAAAAATAAAAATATCAGGTGAAAACCCTCTTGGAGGTGCCTCAAATTGGCTCATTGATTTAAAACCTCCATGAGGTGGTCAATGGGTTGGGAAAAAAGAAAAAAAGAGAAAAAAGAAAAGATCATAGGCGAAAACCTCCTTTGAGGCGCCTAGATGGACCTACTAGTTGAAAACCTCCTTGAGGTGGCTAGTAGGCCTAGAATACAAAAAATCCTTGCTTCATGTATCTCTTTGATGAATGTAGGTGCTCTCCAACATCTACAAGGAACAAAAACTAGTTGCCACCAAAGAAAGAAAAAAGGGGTCAAACGTAGTCAAAAGAAGTCAAATTTTGACTTTTTCCTTTTTTGCTCAAATGATCCAACAAGGCCAAGGCCATGCCAATCCATCACCCTCATCTATTTTCCACCATCCACTCATCATTCCCAAGCTTCTAAAACTCATTTCCTTGCTGTCCCAAAATACTACAAGAAGGCCCTATTTTACTACAAGAAACAAAAATATATAGAGCATAAATTTGTTTTTTCCGTAACTTGAAAACCATACATCCATTGCCAAGTTGTTTCAGTGGGATATGCATATGGATGATGGTAGCATGCTCAAGAAGCTTCAACAAATTCTAGTGCACAGTTTTCAAGAAATCAACCTTTATCACCTACAACCATTGTTGCATTTTCTCAATATCCGTGCATCCATTTAAAAAAATATTTCATGGGGAGATGCATATGGATGATGGTAACATGCCCAAGATATTTCAACAAATTCTAGTGCACGATTCCCAAGAAATTAGTCTCCATCACCTTTAGCTATTTTTAGTTTTTCTTGAGATCCTTGCTTCCATTAGCCAATTTTTTTTCTTATTTTTTATTTTTTATAGGGAGGTGCATAATGATGATGGAAACATGCTCAGAAAGTTTCAGGTCAATATATTCTACTGTTTGGGAGATATGGACAAGACAAGTCTGCTACAAGAGGTTGTCTTGAATTACTACAGGTGTTTCCTGTAGTACTACAAGAAGTTCTGAAAATCTACAGGAAGGCCGAGAAGAAGATATAAGAGGCAATATGATGGAGAAATGGGTCAAAAGGTTAAGCATTCTTTAGCAAAGGTTGATATAGGTCCCCCAACACATGCACATCAACATCAACTCAGCAACAACATGCATGTCTCTCCAATAACCATCAGGTAGGTACAGGTATGCAATATTCTTGACCTCTTCTCTTGAGCATATTATAGTTAGAAATTTGTTGTCAATGCATGAGAGATGGGGTTTTATTAACTAAGGATGGGTCAATAGTCTCAGCCACCTTCAACTAGTTAATTGTGGCTCACTCCTTCACTCATGCAGTGTTTAAAAGTGAAATTATAAAGGGTGGTGATTTCAAGGAATGAGGACAACAATTAAAAGAAGAAATTTTTGCAAAGGCCAAGTCACTACAACACTCCAAGCTCTCCATCCACTCTATATTCATTATCTATTCATCATTCATCCATCCCATTTCATATTTGGAAAAAAAAATAGAGCATCCTCTCCATTTTTACAAACCTACACTACTCCCTCTAAGCCCTAGCATCATCCTCCAAATCCTCTACATCATTTCTAATCACTACCATACAGTTAAAAGACTCTTAAAGAGAAGGAATGATTGCTACAGGAAGACAAAATGTTGCTACAAGAAGGAAGAAAGGAACAAAGGGTGCTAAAACAAAAAACGACAATGCCTAAGAAAAACCTATTCAAAGCAGAAAACTAAGGCCATTAGGAAATCATCTAGGCCACAAGAGAGAAGAAGAAGGAAACAAAATGAAACGAGGCATTCACGATCAAAACAGAACTCAAATTGCAGTGATAAAAAGAGGCTTTCCAAGAGGTCCCTTTAAATCTCTTCATAGCTTTTGTCCAAGGCCTAAAATATGTTATAGAAATGGGAGAAAGGCATGGAAGTCAAGTTAAGGGCCTGCCCTAACCTTAGACTATCATTATGCTCAAAATGGGTTTCTTGTAGTTTTAATAGGGTTTCCTGTAGTTTTGACAGGAATTACTACAGGATGTCCTAGTTCTCATCCAAAGACATTTTGAAGGTTTTTAAAGGTATCCAAATGATAGAACACGGTAGCAGAAGGTTGATAAAGATGTGGAAGACCTTGCCAAACTGAAAAATATTCAAGAACCCATCTTGAATAAGGGGAAGAAAGAAAGCAAATTGTCTCAAGAAACAATGATTTTTCTATGCACAAATAGAATTTTGGGTTTGTCCTCGTAGAAATTACAACCAATATTCTTCAGAGAAAGGACGGAGGGTTGCATAAGAGAGAGGCCACTAGGGCCATGAATGAGGCACAATGAGGTTAGTAAGTTTCTCAGGGGATGAGCAATACTTTCATCAGGGGGTATGATGGGCCTCTAAATTAGACATAAATTAAGGCCCATTCCTCTAAATTAAACATAAATTAAGGTCTATGATCATCCTTCAGCACATTAAACCTCTCTTTTTGCATTAGATAATCTGTTTTTAACTTTACTATATTCATTAGGAAGGTTTATGAATAATTTCATATTTATACCTAATATTATTTATTTTTGTGGAATATTATTTGAATATTGGGCAGATTATGAAGATTTGGAGGAGATAATTTAAGGACTTGCTCCCAACTATAGGAGGATCACTATTAAATAATAAATCAACAAGATATTATGGAATTATGGCACGTATCACAGAACTCCAATGATTGAGAAAATTTAGGAATGTGTTCCCTACCATTTAATGCAGATTCCTAGTATTGGGAACTAGATCCACTAGTCAAGGGATTTTGGTGGGGAAAGCTTTCTCCTTTCATGGGGAATGATTCCTAATCATTTGGTATAAGTACCAAGTCGAATTTTCCTCTAGGGATATATTTTCATTAGTGTTCTTGTGGAGAGAACTCGCATTTCTACATCTCCATTGTATTTTCTTGCAGAGATGTAATTGTATTGATGAAAATAATGAAGATTGGTGTCATGTTCAACTTGTAAATATTGTTATCATCCATAGGTCTCTGAGTTTTGTTGGGCTTCGAAATTCCAGCAGCTTCAGAGCCCTTCTGTATCATTTTCTTTCATTCTTTTCACTTCTTATGCACATGCATCTCTTCTTCTTATTTCTTTGCATTTCTGCATTTAGTATTAATGATTTCTTATTGTAGGATTGGATTAAATGGTTTATGTAAGTCCTTTTATAGGTTTAAAATTATAATTTCATCATCGGAAAATCTTTGGAAGGTCAGAGTAATCATTGAGCTACTTGGATTAGCTTTCTTATTTGCAAAACTAGATTTCTGGAACTCCTTTGTGGCAAAGAACAATGAATTTTTGCTATTTTTTAGAGCAGGATAACGAGCTTCAATGAAGTTGGTTCCACTTTCATTAGATCAAAAAAACATTATAGTTCATAACAAAAATTACCCCATTGCATTTTCACTAGATTAGGTTAGGCATTTTATAGATTTACTATCTCATTATTTCTCAAATTTCTAGATT
>APFE030057248.1:43607-59161 GCA_000404065.3 Pinus taeda
CCTATATATAGAAAGGAGGTTTTGTCATTTGAATCATCCAAGAATTGTTCATTTATGTAATGTAAAGGAGGTTGCCCCCTCGAAGAGGCTGAATTATAAGGCGTTGATCTATCTTTTCTGTCATTTCTTGAGCTGGTTTCATAATAGTTTTTGTCACAAGTGATTGTCTGTCGGCCCCTGATCAAACAACGCCACCACTGCAGAGTGATGTGGGAGAATAGGCACACACATCCGTTCAGCCATCACATCCTCACAACACCACTTCTCTCATTTTTCGTGCAGACTTGGTTGTGAATCCCATGGGTTGTCACATGTATTTTTTACCTCAACCACTGTCTTCATATTCTGATGATCCTCTGGATTGCACTGTCTTATGTTCTTCCATTCCGAACTTTACACATGTTGCAAACAAGGATCAAGCTATCGACGGAGTTGGTGTTGCACAACCAACCTACACTATCATTCATGAGGAGTATGACTGGGAGCTTGAGAATCAAGCCTCTGTGAAGGATGACTCCCTTTTGTCTGAGCCTCCTCCGTTCTTTCTTGATATCTTTGGTGATTCTACCATATTTGATTTTGCATGTGCATCTCCATCTATGGATGCACCCATTGTTGATCATTGGCAGAATACATCGGATGTCAGTCCATCATCCGACAATGGAGAGGAAAAATCATCCATTGAAAATCCACTTGATTTTTCATATACATTTTCAGAAACAAAGAGGGTGAAGTTTTCCACTTCTCATCTACCCCTCTGTTTGATTCATCAGATCATGAGGATGCTGATGAAATCATTGATTTTGCTGATCATAACTGTCATGATCTATTTACTCCTGTATTCTAGCACGATGATGATTATGTCGTAGTTGATTTTTCCAAGCCACATGTTTATGATGATCTATCTATCGACGAACTCAAAACCCCGCAGACTATCAAAGCACTTCGGCCTGAGTTGATGGTTATGTCAGGCCCTTATTGTTCCAAGGTTGGTTTCACTTCCGATCAAGAAATTCTTGAATCACCCAAGGCTCCTCATCACTCATATGTATGCATTGAAGATTAATCTCACACACAGATTATGCTTCCTTCACTCAAAGTACACAATGCTATCGCTCAAGCATAGGAGGGATCTTACATAGCAAGCACACGTGCACGAAACAAGTTGTATTTCTTTCTTTTGTTTGCTTGAATGTCATAGTCAAGAGTACGCATATTCTTAATAGCTGCATGAAATGTCACACAACACCATGGTAAGGCCACAGATTGCATGTCATGCAATTGCACTCACTTATGTTCTGTGAACACGTTTAAACTCGGAGTGTGTTTTTCTTCATTGTTATATATTTCATGTTTACTGGTTTACACAACTATGTTTTTCGTGAACCATGCCTTCACCAACATGGGTTGACCAATGTGCCAATGGTTGCATTGGAAGTATCACATCACGTGAGCAAACCCAGGCACCATTATCTTAGGAGTAGAAGTAGCGTTTGCTCAATGCATGCATGTTTTCTTCTTACTTTGCACATTTGTTTGCTTATGCACTTTGCTTATACATTCACCTATGCTTTTTGCTTTGTTTTTTTGTTTGTTTGTCTGTTTGCGCTTGTAGGTTAGTTTCACATGAAACTATGTACGACTCTTGAAACAAGTTGGGTAAATTACAAGAGGACTTGTGCAGTTATCAATACTTGGTTATCTGTCATCCTGCCTCTGTATGAAGAAATTGTTATCTTCAGTCCATGATGCACCAATGGAAAATACGTACTGTTCGAAGTGAACCTTGGTGAAAACACAATGCTTGTGCGCTAAATATTATCACCTACTCCAGTCGGTTGTTTTTGGGATAACCCTTGTCACCTCAATCAAGTAGAGTAAGGTGAGGGGGAAAAACTTAACAAGCAAGTCAGAGGTATATATAAACTACTTCTCTGAAGGCACAACCTCTTCTGCTCTCAATAAGTTGGGATCCCTCTTCCGCCTATGAAATGAATAAGTGCTATGCACAATTATGAAAAATGAAAAATGAAAAAAAGAAGATGTGAAAAAAAAAATTCAAAAAAAAAATGAAAAATAAATAAGGCGAAAGAAGGGAAAGGCTTCCTGTGCATCTAGGTGATATAAGTAACTCCACCAGGGTGTTGAACAGGTTCGCTCGCAGTGAAGTGATGCTTGTGTTCCTGCATGACTCCGCCAGGATACTGTCCAGGTCTGCTGGCAGCGGAGCAATACCAGAGATGAAACTAAAACTCTGAAGACCATAAATCTTGCACAACAATATACCCCTCATCCTCAATCGAAACAAATGTGTTGGCTTGGCATAGAATGTGTCTCGACCTACCAAGGGCTTGGAAGATGCTACATCTTATAATCAAGCAAGTGTGGAAACCAAGACGAACGGAGAACTAAACAATACTTCAAAGGTGTCAGACTTTTTTTTCACAAATAAGGTCCATTCAAAGAGTTGGAGTTCTACCAGTGTGTTGCCAAGTGTTGTAGTGGCTACAACCACCCTCCAAAATTTTTCCTTAGCTTCATTTTGGAGCCTCCGTACCAACCATCCTTAGCATCATATCTTGCAATATCAAATACATAAGCTTCATTGGTTTTTCAACAGCTTTCCAACCTATGCATGATAACCTACTTCACTCCCCTCACAGGCTGCCACTTCAAACTTGGGCCAACTATTGGCTGAGAAGATCCCTAGAAAAGTTGTTCAATTCTGGAGGGGAACCAACCTTCCATCTAGAAATTGCACAAATCTACTTGGAATCTTGCTAGGCCTAGAAATTGCGCAATTCAGTCAACCAACCTTCCTCAAGAAAATTGTGCAATCTAGCCCAACAGTGCAGCTCAACCCAGAAATTGTGCAATTCTTGTCAGCAGTTAGTTGCTCCTCCTAGAAATTGCATAATCCCTTTAGACAACCAACCTAGTTCCTCTCAGAAATTTCAAAAATCCTTCTCAGTCAAGCAAGTTTTTGAATGTGCCTTCAAGTTGACCGATGCCACCCGGGACCCAAAAAACTTGACTACATGCATGGGATGCTTTTTCCCGAAATATAAAAAGCTACATGCAAAAATCATCCCTAGCTTTTAGGGATCTATTTTTAGTAGCTGGAGGTTATATGCAAAGATCATTTTAGAAACTTTCCTCCAAGTGTCGCTTTTCCCTAGATTTGTGGCATGTGCGTCATGAGCCTCAAACTTATTTATTCATCACTTCAATGCTCATTCTTGAAATCGATCTTGGAGCTATAACATCCTAGATCACATCCATGAGTCTTCGGCACATCCAACTAATCTATTTCTGGGTAAGTCTACTTTACTTGTCTTTTGCAGCATTTCTGTCGCTTTTTGTGTTTTGGCTTATGTGAGTGTTATCTTCTTGATTTCTATGAACGCTTGATTTCGTTTGCATGAATGTTAGCCTATACAAGCACCATTTTAGTTTTCATTTGCATCTCACTGCTGTCGCATGCATGCCACTATTTTGCATTGTTGGTCGCTGATTCAGCGACTCGTTTCGCACACATGCATGTTATTCCATTTTATGAATCTTTCATTCGCTCTTTGCATGCATGATCATTCACTCCTTCTTACACTCATTATCACGATGCATTCACATCTTCATATGCTTTGAGTTGCCCGTTGGAGGGTCTGGGCAACCTTGGCACAGACTCTGCCTTGCTTGGACAACATTGCACAATTCTAAGAGGGAAGGCTCTGCCTTCCTCCAAAAAAATGCACAAATCTAGCTAGACAGTGTCATCTAGTATTGCCTTGCGTAATTCTGAGAGGTAGTGTCTCTTGGCCCAAAAAATTACACAATGTAGTCCCTAGGCTTGCATCACTTGCCAGTTGAAATTGCACATTTTGCAATATTAGCATCCAATAGGCCAGTCTGGATTGCACATTATGCAATTCTAGTAGTCAACCAACCTCCCGACATTTCGAGCTACCTTTTGTGTAGTTCCGGCAGTCATTCTCCCCCCAATGAAAATTGTGCAATCCTTGCCAGGAGTTCCCCGAGTATGTTGCATGTCATTCCTCAAGTTTGATTTGGTTTTAACTAACAAATTTCTTTCCATGCATGTTGCCATGTCTCCAGATTTAGCAGGTGTTCATTCATCTCTCATTAGTTCAGGATCAATGGTCTCCCAGAGAGCAGGATCAAAGGATACCAATGGAAGTGCAACTAGAGCAATAGTTGAGTGAGTGTCTATGAGTTTGCCGATATACACAGAAACTAAGCTAATCATAGACAAAGACATCAATGGTAGGAGGTCAATGATGCATTCTCTGGCACATTTGGGGAAGAGCTTGAAGACAACCAAGCCTATGTGAACATTCACAAGTCGGGCTTCTACCGTATTGCATGTAGATACCCCGCATTCCCATCCGTGGACATGAAACATTAGATCACATCGCACACTGATCCCGAGACAATGGTATTAAGCAGTGTCAGCGGGACATAGAATGCTACCTTCAGGTCCTAGGATTATCAGTAGATGTACCACTTTCTAAAGCCAGTGATCACGATGGAGACACCCTTCAGCATACCCAACAACAATACCAATTCCAAGGATATCTTGAAGAACTGGGTGAAGGAGCTAACCAAATTTAGGATGAAACCCAACCAGATTTACAAGACGAAGATATTGCGAAAGGCATATCAATACTTGGTCATCTTTTCATGTCACTTGTATGACGAAGAGAGCATGGAGACCTTCCCATAGAGTTGGTTGATCATATTGGACCAGTGAAGGCAAAGCATGCAACTGGTCTGACATGTTGGCTCACAGGTAGCAGGAGCTCGACAGTCCCTTAAAGGCCAGCAAGCATAAATCTACATGTTCGCTTACATGTTGGATGCAATCTGTGCCCATAAGGAGTTCTTGCGGTTGAAGTGGTTATGGACATCAGTGGAAACCTCTGTGAACATGTATTCTAATTTTTTTTCCAAATTCAGCTTCCACATAGTCATCGCACAACTATTAGATCATTTTGTCACCCCGGTGTACAAAATGATATTTTAGTAGGATCCACCTTTCATGTAAAAGGCAACAATGGAGGCACTGATCGACATAGCGGATTGTTATTCCTCACCTCTTGGCACCTTCATACGGATGTATAGCATGGAGAAGCCTCTGCATGTTTTGCTGAATTTTTCCATGGACAAGCTCTTCATGCAAGAAGTGTCATACCACATCTCGGCAGGACTGTCAGCTAGGCTGCATCGGAAGAAGAAGGCCCCTTGGACCACTCTTTCGTTGCGAATTGGGTTGTATGAGATAAAAATTCTCAAGCATGCACATGTCGAGACAGAAGAGTTTAGGAAATTTACTTTTGAAACTCCAAGCTTCAATCTGTATGAATTGCATTGTTTTGTGAAGGATCACTGCGCCAGAGTAAAATTTCCATAGACCGACGGGGCATGTCATTGGGCTGAGGAAGACCCATGGAGATATTTTCATAGCTTCTCTAGGCCTAATGAACAGTTTCCATCGCTTTGGAATGGTTAGCGATGCATCTTGAAGTAGTGTCCAGGAGAGCAGTAGCAACACGAGTAACATAGGTAAACATACTGGTGGGTGACAAAGGCAAGAGAAAGGTTGTTGACAACACAGAGGCAGAAAAAAGTTGCAAGTTTAGAGAAGACCCACTTGTTTTGAAAGAATCTTTGGAAATAGAGGTGAGGAGGTAACATTGCAACAGGAGGACCGCACAAAGGCAGAGAGAAAAGCAAGGGATGGAGGAAACAGTGAAGTGGTTGCATGAGTTGAAGGAGCAACTTCGGAAGGAATAGGAGCTGTGCAGATAGGAGAAGGAAGTGCAACAGGGACAAATAAAACAGGGGGCACAACATACACAGATTGATGAAATTGTGCTCGTATAACTTGTTATGAAACTAGCTCAAGAAAAGATAGAAAAGATAGATCAATGCCTTAGAATTCAGCCTCTTCGAGGGGGCAACCTCCTTTACATTACATAAATGAACAATTCTTCGATGATACAAATGAAAAGACCTCCTTTCTATATATAGGAGTCTAAGGGGTCATTATATAATCAGAGCCTACATAACAATAATAATTGAAGGGCACAATAATAACAATAGTGGGCTTCTATGGGGCACAATAGTAACAATATGGGCACTACATGGGTACATCAATATAATAAGGGGGTTGTACTAATAACAATAAGGGGTTACACTAGTAGTATAGGGGCCTAACAGGAATGCTGAGGAGAGATCTGCCTCTGTAACACTTCGCTTTCTGAATCGAAGGCTGACTACGGGTGGGTTTTTTGTGGGGCGAGGGGTACATCTATTTGGCTCGAAGTCGGTGAAGAAGAAGAGTGTTATGCAAGAAGATCAACCAATCAATTTAAGACCAGGAGGAGGAGTTAAAGGTCGTTCCTTCAAGCCTCGTCTTGACTCCGCACTTGTTGGCATCGGCACCGCCTCTGCCACTACTATTGTTTCCTTTGCTGTAGATGGATCTCAGGGTTTCCGCCTGCATGGAGGACGTCCCAGTTTCAGCTCCTTTGATGAGATTCACAAGGCTAGACAGGGAATAGAATCAGAGCTTGTCATTGATGAATCAAGTTGGGGTCGTGGTGATATCAATATACATGCACATCAAAGCAGATTAGTTCCTTCTTCAAGTCAGTGCTTAACTTTGATTTCTTGGACCTTTAGGGTGAAACATAGACAAAACACTCAAACAATGGGAGTTGAGTGACAATTCTGTTGTTTATAAAGAAATGTTCAAATCTCAAGATCTAAGGCATCAACAAGATAAATCTTTGCACACCCTACAACTCTCCATGACATTTAGAAATGAACGTGAGCACAAAATATGAAGGTGAAGACTCGATTTGGAACCAGAGAAATAAAACGTAGATGCTTCTAACGCAGGATGATAAAATTCCTCACTGATAGATGGTCATGGGTTTGTGCCTTCACAATACTTCTGATGTCGTCACTGTGAAGGGCCGAGTGACTTTCTCAACTTATTTTCTATGTCCATCGAAAATAAGGAACAGAGACGAATACATGCTGTTGCATCTCCACATTCCATCAAACACATCCATTCCATTGCCATGACCGATATGTTGATCCCTGGTATTCCTAATGATATCGTTCGAGAGGACATATTCCCTCACTTGCCATGGCACACTCGTCCCCTTCTCATTGCCTTGAACAGAGTGAGACGTGGTGGCCGTGAAAGTTTTCGATGGGCAATGGAAGTCGGTATATACAAATTGCATACCTATTTCGCATATATGCGCATTGGGCAGGGCTGCAGGTGGCCTTTTTGCAATTAACTATCATCGCGGAAATGGCACTGGTTATTTTGACATAAATGGGATAACTGGTATGGGAGAAGTAAGGGAGGAGGGATATATCTAGGATGACAGTCTTACATATCGCCCCACTAATTGTTTTACCCAGCCATTCTTTGTGCATGTGAGGGACGGGTTGTATTTCTTTCGATTAATGGATTACAACAATGGTGTTTGGTTTTATGACCTGAATCAGGGATCACACACATTTAAGACAAAAGCATTTTACATAGATATATGGTTTGCAGAATGCTGATTTTGATAGAAGAATTCTGACAGGTTAGGAGCAACCAATAGACAGAAAAACAACCTTGAATACAGACATTAATACAATGCATATACATCCAACATATGAACTAGCGCACATAACAAAAAGAGATTCAATGCATATACATTCACAAAATGAAATTGGCGCAGAGCAACATTAGTATATTTCTATAAATAGGGAAATGGCAGACAAATTCTGAAAAGAATGCAACACTCACAATCTATAAAAATGCCTAGGCCTAACGGCAGCTCTGATACCATGTTAAGACACATACATGGCAAACACAAAGTTTAAATGATAAACATGAGTGTGTCTCTATTATTAACAAATGATATACATTTATAGTACATTCATATGAACTTTGGTTTCGTATTCCAAGGTCTCTTGGACTTCCTTAAACTATTCAGCTTCCACACCAACCCTTAGAGGATTAGGTGTCCAATAGCGGTAAATGATTATGTTATTGTATTTTATGTATAATCTTTATATTTAATGTGATAATGAAAAAGAAAGAGGATATGACAATTTAGAGAGAACTAATAAATGATCTAGAAGGTTGAAGTAATCTTGATGAATATAATAGGAATCCCAACTTAAAGGAAGAAGAAGAAGAGGAAGAATGGGTAGATATCTTCAATGAAAGAGAAAGAGAGAGATGTGATAAACAAAGCTACTTTAGATCACAAACATCAAAATTATTTGGAACAATGTCATGAAATTCATGTGGTTAAAACAATGTATTAAATAAAAAATAGGAGATATAGTAGTATAAATGATTACAAATGAGGGCCCATATATATACTTACATAGGGTGATTTTACATTAATACAAATTTCCTTTCTTTTAAAGTGCATCATCATTAATTATTGTTAATATTATTTATAATTATATATTTATGTCTAGTACATTTCTTTCCCCTTAAGAAATTATTTGTCCTCAAAAACATATTTATAGAAAATATTTGTCTTTTACTCCAGCTTGTAGGTTTTAACCCCGTACAGAAATTACCTACATGTAAATTCAAAAACAGAAAAATAAACAAGGCGAGAGCATAACACATAAAACAAATATACAAAGAGATGTTCCCCTGGATCCCAAAACTGGGACTATCAGATTGTTTTTTCATTATGTTCCTTTCAATGTTACAATACATATATATATACACGCTGAAGCATCCATAAACCCTAATCCATTAACCCTGGATTAGAACATAACCGTAGTTCCCTTGACCGGATCTACATAATACCATGGAACGAAAACCATCGTGCCCAAAACCATGTGCGAAATCCATGCACAAAACCATAGGGCGAAATCCATGACCCTTGCATACCTCCTAATAGGGGGGTTGCTGGCCCCCTGTGACCCCCCCACTAGTCGTGGAAAGAATATAACACAACCCAACACAACTTGTAATGTGTTCATATGACTCTTTATTATTGAAGCTATCATAGTTGATGTTACGAGACAATATGAACTTTTAATTGCTAAGCATAATTGTTGAACTATAAAATAATTTGACCATCTTAATTTGATCTTTTACGAAGCATTGCGCTTACAAGATTCTATGATTAATTGTTGTTATGGGTCGTAATGATACTTCTATTAATATTCTTTAGAAGATAAGTTAATTATTTTCATTTTGAGAGATGTTGATACATTCACTAGTTAACATATCTTCTTTTGTGAGTAGATGTCAGTAAAATGTCTTTGTACCTTGACTTTCTCTTATTGTACTTGTAATGTATTCTTGATTTATTTAAGGTTTTATTTTCTTATTGCACTAATATTGCATTGTGAATCATTAAACTTCTATTAATAATTACAATGGAAAATTCTATCATTTGTACTTCAACATCTGAGTGTCTTTACTTCAACTAGGCTCACATCTCCTTGACTTGTGATATTAATTGGATCATATTTGTTCCCTTCTCCTTAACGTAGAATTTTTTAGCTAAAGACTTTCATGCTTCCTTCTTGATAAGTTGGTCTAACCTACCTTCTAGCAATTTCTTTTCACATTTAACTTCTTAATTTCTACGATCAAGTTTTGAATATGATTATTGAGGTTAGAAATTTCATTGTTTTTATTTGTGGTGACTTTGTCAAATTATTTTTGCATTTTTTGCATTGAATTTTGATTATATTGAAGGTTATTTTTGAGATATCGTTAAATTCTTTTAATGTAACCAAATCTAATTCGAATGTAACATTTCATAATATAAATTTTTCTTTTTGTAGGAGAATGTCAAAATAATTTCTTTGTATTTAAGATTAGGTCCCTCGTACTTCCACCCAAGGTGAGCAGAGATTTGAATGTAACATTTCATACTATAATTTTTTCTTTTTCTAGGAGAATGTCAAAATAGTTTTCTGTGTATTTAAGATTACGTCCCTAGTACTTCCACCCAGGGTGAGCCTACATTATGTCACTGACATCACAAAATAAGGATCTAACAATGAACTGCGATACAAAAGTATACTCTTCAATGTTCAGTTGTAAATTGCTTGTCATATTGTTCTTCGTCTCATAAGCCTATCTTTTCAATTATATTTGACTTAGGAATCACTAACTAGTTAACAAATTTGGTACTAGTATAATTACTATCCATAATAAGAATAATAAAAATAGCAATATCCTTTCATAGAAATGTCCCTTTGAGTCTCAATAACATAGAAACGCATTTTATTTAGATTTTCGAAAATCTTTCATTTTTCTCCATTTTATTAAAATTGATTTTAAATCCTCAAACAATTAAATACTACCAAAACTTTAATAAATCTTTATTATACTACCAAAATTATATTTTATTTATTTATTTTAAAATATACTTTTATATCCATTTAAAATATATCTCTATATTCACTTGACTCTTTTTTTTGGTTTCATTATTATTATTTATTTATTTATTTATTTTTTTTCCGTCCTATGCCTTAACACTTCTTTTTAAATGACATTTTTAATACTTCTCATTTAACATTTAAATTATTTCTTCCCTTTGAAACTTTATAAGATCTTATGTATATATTAATGTTAGTTCATATTACCTAATATGCTACAACCTTCATCTTATTTTAGCCAATATAATCTCTATGTGTAGCCAATATAATTTTTATGTATAACCTTGATTTTTAACTTGGTTGTGATTTTTGATAATAATATGGTTAGTATTCAAGTTTCTCTTCTCTAGTATAGATACATTGGAAATAGGGTGTTTTGTTAAGGTATTTTTTGTGATGTTATTGGTTTAAATTTCGACTAACTTTGTGTACTCTATATGGAGTAACATAAATATTTGTGAATATTATAATGGTAGTGATCAAAATTGACCCATATCACATAAGTACAAAACCAACCTAATTGTTAATTATATTAATCACCAAAAAAAATAACTAACATCCAAATTAACTCGAATTCCTCTACCAGATATCCTCACAAGACATTCTCGAAACTAATATGAATCTGAACTAGGTGCCAATCTTGTTGGTTAAAAAAAAAAATAGCTAACATCCGAATTAACTCAAATTCCTCTGCAAAGTATACTGACACGACATTCCTAAAACTAATATTTACAATAGTCCTTCAACAAATTATTCTTCACATTATTTTTCTTTTTTCTTTCTAAAAGCGATTATTTGGAGTGATCAAATAATAGTGTTATGTAAGGAATTTTGTGTATGGCATTTCCTAATGGTCGTGTACGATATTGTACGACGGTTTATAGGTCTTAATTAATTATGAAAATACAAATTGATAATTAATTGTACACCAGCAAATTCAGACAACCCAATAAAAATTTAGAATGGTAATTGAAACCGTACGGAAATATATGGCATATTGTATGATAAAGGATGGCAGTTGATATATTGATAGTATGTAGATCATGTATAGAGGTACGACTAAGAGTGACTAAGAGTGCGTCTTTTGTATTTTTCTTTATTTTTGGTTCCTTCTCAAAATTGTCTTATAGGAGAGTAATTTTTCCAAGTAGATTTTCTAAGAAAAAATTTCTTTATTTTTGGTTCTTTTCAAATTGTTTTATAGTAGAGTAATTTTTCCAAGTAGATTTTCTAAGAAAATGGCCAAGTGTCTGTGCTTTTCTATTTTTTTGGGTCAAGAATGATAGATTAAAAAAATTATGAAAATTAATATGGCGAATAATTAAGATTAGAAATTTTGATGGAAGGTTTAGTAGTTAAAGGTCAGTGTAGATACGTTGGAAATAGGGTACATTGTTAAGGCACTTCTTGCGATGTTATTGGTTCAAATCTCGGCTAGCTTTTTGTGCCGTGTGCGGGGCAGCGTGGGTATCTGTGGATGTTATAGTGGTAGTGATCAGAATTGACCCGTGCCACATGAGTACAAGACCAAATTATGGATATGATCAACAAACAAGCTCGGATACTAAATGTAATGAATTGACCTAGTTTATATCATAAACATTCAAAATATTTGGAACAAAATCATATATTGAATAAAAAATATGAGATATGACATTGTGAATGATTACAAATGAGGGCACCATATATATATATACCTATGCATAGGTGCCTTTTCATGAAGAGATATGTCCTTTCATTTAAAGTGTCTTTTCATCAATTATGGCTATTATTGTCCATTTTTATATATTTATGTCTCTTACAAGGGATGATGAAGGATAATTTTTGAAGGAAAAAGTTCCAAGGAAGAGGGTCACTTGGTCACTGAGGGACCAGATAACAAAAAGTAGGCATCAATGCAATATGTGTAGTCAAATGGTTAGCGTACATTGTAGTCAATGTGTCGTAGAGAGGGCCTAGTATCGATGTTTTGCGAGACCATGTTAATAGAATCTATGAAAAAGGATGAAATCTCGGTGTGAAAAAGAGGTACATCCCCACTTGTCTTAGATATAGACTCAAACATGGCTCCAACAGTAAAAGTGTCAGGCTGAAAAGGGGCATTGTTTCATATAAGTGCCTTGTTGAGATGAGATATCTTGGATTGGGGAAGATCCATGTAGGTCTAAACTTGGATTCGGGTCATGTATCATTAGCCTCAAAAGAAGAATGAGGATTCTATAATTGAAGGACATGACATTTAGCTATAGTGTTATCATTGTGCTTTTGAATCTTACATCGCTTGTCAAAATAGGACAAGGGTCTTTATAAATATTTGTATGAGTGGTTGTCTAAGGAAGTGTAACTTCATGTTCCTTGTATTTTTAGGATGGAGATATGTAGGTATGAATAGAAAGAGGTTATAGGTTCAACTTTAGAAACCCCATTAAGGAGGGAAGGGCTTCTTAAGAGTCTTTAATTTCCAAAAATTATCTAAGGATTCTCTCCTTAATTTTCCACATCTAGTGCATGAATTTGTGATATATCTTACATGGGGTAGTGGGTTGTATATTAACTTTGTTGGAATAGAGGGGAAAGGTTGTCTGATTAACTTGGATAGGAGGAGGAGGACTAGGTGTCTTACTAGGAGAAGTGGTGGATATCCTCCATGGTTAACTTGGTTTATATGGTAATAAGGATGAGGATCTCCCCCATGTTATAAGGTTCAATGGGTTAGAGTTATTTTATGAGTACTACTTAGATAGAGCTACCAACAAGTATATTCATAATACTATCTTTTGTCATGACCCTTTTCCGAGTGATCTCTGTAGGGGAAATCATTGATTTAACAATATGGTCAAGAGAACAAGGGGTAACTTTATAAAGTCATATTATCATGTATTTACTTTCCCATGGTATTGGTGCCCATAAATTACTAGCCCATGGTATTGGTACCCATGGTATTGACACCCATGGAATACTTACACATGTTATTGGGATGGCTAAAGATTATAAAATGGAGATTAAGATCATTCTTTAGACATGTCTAAATATCTGATGAATTGTTTATTTTGGCTCTTGAAACTTGCTTGAGGATTTAAAACCCCGAGCATCTTCTTGGGTGGATCAATTACCCACCCTAGTTGATTAAAATAACTAGTCTTCGGTGGTGAAAGACTCCACCCTAGCTAGTCCTGAAGGAGGAGCCATCTAGGTTTTTCATTGGTCATCAATGAATTCATTGCAGAGTTCATTGTTATCCATTTATATCGTCAACCATTTGTGCCAATTTTTTTGGGTGTCTAAATAGGTTCTCAAGTATATTCAGATTCATATTTAATATAATAAGGTTGAGTTTGTTGCTTTTTCTTACTATCAAACAAAGGTTTCATGTTAAATTAAATGTGATATGTTTGACAAAATGTCCTTACATTATAATTAGTAGAAAATCATTGGCAATGATATTTTTGCAAAGCATTGGTTAAAAATACCTCGATAGTAATAGTGAAGATTATTGTGAAATCTAGTGTGGGACATCACAACTTGAGTAATATAAGATAGATAAAACATATTTCAAGGTAGAATTGGTTGGCTCCAATACTCATAAAATTAGGGAAAACAACACTACAAGAAGTAGAAGAAAACTCCATAGTCCAAGGAACAAGGGAGGAAAAAGGATAGAGGAAACAAACTTCAGTCAAGGGAGGGAAGGGTTGATGGGAAATCCCTAGTAGAATCATTAAAATATAGTGTGTGAATGGATTCATGACACTATAAGGAGGAAGGAAAGAGTGGATTCATGAGTTGTAAACCATTAGCCTATGCCCTACATTAGGGGAATTTTGATGTCTAAAATGGGCCTCATAAGAAAAATGTACAACCAAAATAAACTTTATAAGAACCAATAAGATTCAAGATGATGATGTTAACCATGGGTGATGATTCACCATTTTTGGAGTAAAAAATTAAAATGATTAAAAAATAATAAAATAATAAAACTACCTTTTCAACTTGTATTTTCAACATATCTCCCTAAGATTTTAATCAAATTTCGAGCGAGGATACTCATTGGATGCAAAATTTAATTCCTCATCCAAGGAGTAAACAAGTTAAATACTTTTGATGGACCTTGCTACATGAAAAATAAGAAATACATGAAAAAACGTGATTGCAATCACGCTTTCCATCTATTTCTCATTTTCGTGTAGTAGGGTGAATCAAAAGTATGCAACATGGGTACTCCTTGGATGAGGAATCAAATTTTGCATCCAACAAGTGTTTATGCTCGAAATTTGAGTAAATCCATAGGGAGATAATTGAAAATATGAGTTAAAAAAGTAGTTTTTTCTTTTTTTCCCTCTAAAATTTGATGATGTAATGTAATATTATTTTATTATTTCCACTATTATTTTATAATTTCCTTAGGAGGCCCATTTCATACCTCAAAATTCCCCTAATGTCTATCTCACCAACATGAATCCTTTGTGGAAGTATGTGCTTGATCTTTCCCTCAACCTTGTACAAAAAAAAATGTATGTAGAAAGAACACTAGGCTCTATTCCTTGCCCTATGCAAGGATATCTATCTTCTTCTTCTTTTGATGGTTGAAAATTCCATTATTTGGTGTGACCTTCTAGTAAAAACCTTGAATTTGTTGCCCATTCACTAAATTTTCACAGTAGTATCTTCTATAGCAATAGCCTCTAAAAGTTTTTGTAGCAATGTCTTCTATGGTAGAAACTTCTATAACAATAACTTCCATTATAGAAGCTTCCATAGAAATATTTGTTGAAAAATGTAACTAGTACCGGTCTTAATAATTGTACTTGTCAAAAGAAATCTTATTATTAAAGAATATGATTTATTAAAGCATAGGTTTCATGCTTGGGTCAATGTTTTCTAGGTCAAAGCCTCCATTGAAGACTTCTAGGTTTTCTCTTGAGTCCATAGAGTCATTTTCATTTTTATTAGACCCTTCTAGGGCTTTTGTATCATGTAAAGATAATTATTTTTAAGTCAAAAAGGTTTTTTGTCACCTCCACACCAAGTCATCCCTTTGCCTATGAAGTCGGTCTACATTAGGGCAATTCGACCTAATAGAAAGGCTATATAAAGAGAGG